>ML813260.1:58290-73264 GCA_009831015.1 Picea engelmannii | reverse complement strand
TAATTGCAACAATAAAATCATTCCAAGAGGTTAAAATTTTACCATGTTTCTTCATGTCCTCCTGAGTCTTGGATTCCCACCAAATGAGTGTTTCACTATCCAATCTTAAAGAAGCAAGCTGAATCTTAGTTTCATCATCTTGATTTTTTTGTATCCTACAATACACCTCAATTTGACGAATCCAATTATCTAATTTCTCAGAATTTACTTCTCCATTGTACATTGGCAATTTGAATTTAATATCTTAACGAAGGAATTTGTGAAAGAGTTTTACCATGTCCCTTTGGAGTGTTCGGAAGAGGTCTTGAATTAGTAGTAGTAGTAGAAGAAGAAGATGGAGGTGAGGGTGGTGGAGAAGCACCATTCCCTCCATTTCCATTTGGAGTTTTATCACCACTGTCTCCCTTGTGCTTTGAAGGGTTGGAGCCTTCACCTTGCAACCTTCTATTCCTTTCCTCAAGAATTTCATCATTTCTCTCATTTCCATGACAGCCTTTCTGAGATCTTCATCTTCTACAGGAACATGTTCATGACTCTCTTCATGAGCCATACTTGGTGAATGCCTCCTTGAAACTTACGGTGATGATATATGCTTCCTCCTTAAAGGATGAGAACTTGGCTCTACAATTTGACCTTCTCCTCTTGTGAGTTTCAACCTTGTGAGCATAAGAAAACAAAACACTTGCAAATAATCAAGTCTTCAAAAACCTACGCTCTGATACCAATTTGATCTAAAAATGAAGAAGACTTGTATTCTTGAAAATATTTGCAAGTTAAATTTTATGTGTTAAAATGAAAATGGATCAACTTTGCAACACAATTTTAATAGGATTTACTCATTCAAGATGCATATAAACAACAAAAAAAACAATGAACAGAAAACACATAACACAACAAATGATAAAGGAGTTCACCCCTCTCTTGGGCTACATCTCCTGGTCCAGCTTCTAATGGATCATTTGTATTATTTGATCAAAGTGCTCAAAAATGTTCTTTACAATGCTCAAAATGTCAAATAGAATGCTCCAATGGCTTCAAAACATCCAAAAACCCCTAGCTGGGGTTTTTCGGCACCTCGTTTGGCCAAAAATTGAAGAAGATAGGCTTCCTGGAAGTCCCTCCTTCAAACTTGTTGTCTCTGCATCTACAAAACGCACCCTTGTTGGCTCAACCTAGCCCACACACATATTTAAGCGTAAAAACTTAGCAATGGATGCAACCGAGCGAACCGTGCAAACTGTAGGACATTTACGGGTGCACCTAGCCCCTAACCGTCAAGGGAAAGGTCGTATGACCCATGTGACCGCGCACAAGTATAAACATAGGCTCCCATTCCACAAGCCAATTGTCAAAGGAAAAATGGCTGGTCATTTGTATAACCGTTGGAACCAAAACAAAACACAACCGTGCGCATGATGAATGGTATAGCATTGGGTCATATGTTAATACAATGTGCGACCAAGGGCTGGGGCTAAGCCCCAGCCCAATCGCGCCCCAACTATACACATATGCAAACATATATAAATATTTTTCCACATATATAACAAGGAACAACCAGTGGCACGCTGGTTGGTAGCTCTTCCCAAGTCTCTCCCCCCTGCCCAGAGGTCGCGGGTTCGACTCCAGCCAACGACATAATTTTAAACCAATGTATAGATGACATGTGGTGGCCATTGACTGGGCCACGTGTCATCATCCTGTTCGCTGCAAACATGCCATGTCACATGAAAACTGTCCAAATAACTGCCTGCCATGTGTCGTACGGCCTGCCACGTCAACATCCGTGCGGACTGTACGGACTGTACAGTCAGCACCCCCTTTTTTTTTGCCTGTTTTTCATTTTGAACAGAAAGCGATATCTCTCGTTCCCGATGTTCGTTTGAACCCAAATGAGTTGTGTTGGGTTCATAATGATGAGGCCTACACTCTCATTCAATTTGAAGCGATTCTGAACAATTTGAATTTTTGAGCAAAATTTGATCCCCTGGATCAGAGGCATAACTCTAGGAGGTGAAGAAACAGGCGTCAACCATGCAAGCATAGATGAAGAAACTTATGACTGTCAATAAGATGAAGATATCGTAGGAGCAGTGCGTAGTTCAACAATAGGTCACTGCTATCCAAAGCAGAGTGATGGAGGTGATACAATGAATCCAGCCGATGCAGGATGAAGCCTGCACCCTCTTTGAATAAATTGAGGGACAAGGATCATAGTTGGAGCAAGTGGTCGCAACAGTGGAACAAAACCTGGAAGGGTCTGTCACTGAGCAAGTCATTCAAGAGTTCTCTGAGTAGAAGGCTCTGGTGAAGCAGGAAGTTGAGGAAGATCGAGCTAAGCTCGAGGCCTTCAAAGAAGTATTTCCCAGATCAGAGTGACTTGGGATGAGTCACAGGTAAGTGTTGGGGGTTGTTGGCCCTCAGCCAAGTTTTGGGAGAACATTTGTCATGTTTGAACTTTTTTCGGACTTCGACAGGCTGGTCGAAGACGGAGTGCCAAGGCGAAGTGGAGATCGCAAGATCTCACCCTTTTTGCGGGATTTTTGGGTTTTAGGATTTATGTAACAGGTATGGGATGTCGGCCCATGGTTTTTTCCCATGTTTAGGCCCTTTTGTAATGTATAAATAAGTAGCTAGGCGACGTAAGAAGGAGTCAATGGCTTAGTGCTAATATTAGCTATGTGCAAGAAGATGTGTTAAGGCTTGCAGAGCTAAGTGAAAGCGTTTTGTAAGTACTTTGTGCACAGACTATGTAAGGATTTGTGCCTTGATCTAACTCAGGGAAGGAGGATCTGGTGAGGTGCGTGCAGATCTCCTATCCTAGGCAGATTTGGCTTTGTGGCTTGGTGCTTGTAAGGAGATTGAAGAGACTAATAAAGAAGAGAAGAAGAATTGGTGGACGTAGCCCCACACTGGGGTGAACCACGTATATCCTGTGTTATTTTTCTTTGTGCAATGATATTTATGGTGTTTATGTACTTATTTGCTTGACCTAGATGCATGATAGGTAGATCCAATGATGCTTAGTGATTTATGATGTGAATGAATTCTATATATGTTCTAATGCTATGTGATAAATGTTTATATGTACTTAGATCTATATTAATATTGCATTGTTCTGTAATTAGGGTTTGACCTGCGATGTGAATAAGGGTGAAAGACTAATGAATGTTAATTTCTAAGTGCTATGTTAAGTATTTTCATCACAGATATATGTCCCAGCTAGGTTGTATACACTTGAGTCCTGCAACCCCCCTTGCCTCTATCTTAGGTGAGACTTCATCTGCTTCACAGGTGTTGGCAAAAGGACCGATAGTTAGGGTTTTGTTGGTGCATTTTTGAAGCATTGAATCTTGGGTATACCCCTGTGCCAACAATTAACATAATATGTTGTTTCAAGTATGAAAAGTAGACAAGGAAATATTTGTGGATGGAGTCAAGTCCATGAACGCCATCCTAATATAATGGAAGAAGAAATAATGAGGTAGATATCAAGCTAATAGGAATGCATGAAAACAATCCAGGAGGGACATAAAGGATATTAGAGGATTTTTTATACATACCAAAATTTTTGAAGGTATTTCCACAATAGCATGGAGATGTCAAAGCCAAGAAGGACTTCAAAAAGAAATGAATCTATGTAGAGAATCAATAAGGAAACATGAAGAAGAAAATGGTTCTATGCATGGTTTTGAATGCAAAGGAGATGGTGCCTGATAAGAATCCATCGTAAGTGGCATAGTTCCATGAGTGACATTCCCAAAGGTTGGAGGTATCACTTGAAATTACAATGGTAAAGTAGAAGCAGTGTTGAGTACCTTTAATTAATTTTGTGCAGCTAGCGAAGGAAGCATATGTGCATCCTTACAGATTCTAGAGATTGGATATGAAATCCAAGTTTGAGGCTAGTTGGCAAGGAGAATATAAGAGTGTAAGAAAACTCAAGTACTAAAGTATTAATTCAGGAAAGGGCTGAAGTAGTTCAGTCCAAAAAGTAAATGGATGTTGAAGATCCAAAGTCTATAAGACAACATGATTGGAATTATAATTCATCCAAGTATGAGTTGGGATAGATGGATCCAGAAAATAAATGAAAGTTGAAGGTTAATATCAGCTTAGTATTTGGATGGAAAAGAAAAGGCAACCAAGAGTGATTTCGCTAGAAAGTGCTCAGGTCATAAATAATCATGCATAGTGATTACAATGAGAGCACAAGAAGATTCAGGAATCCAGGAAGAATTGAAGACTTCTAGGATCGACAAGGAAAAGTGTTACAGGGAGATAGAAGCTGTTGCGATTTCTATGGAAGAAAGTATGTTATAACTGGTTGGACAACCATAAAGGGATAATTCTTGCATGTTTTCAAGCGTTGTTGAAGATGTTGTTGCATATGGAAGGAAGAAATAAAAAGATGGAATGTTGATTATAAGACTGATAAAAGAGGAATGAAAGATTCTAGTGTCATCAACTAATCAGGTAGCATTAAATTCGTTTAATGGAAGCTATGCATGTAAGTATTTCTCTCTTGAAATTATGTTGCATAATTTCCAAAGGGAAATTCAAGTAAGAATTTCCCTAGATTGAATTTTTATAATACACGGTATGGTATTGTTTAAATGCATTAACATGAATAAGATACCACTAGGTGTGTTAAAGGCTAGTGGCCTGCTATAGATATCAAAGCTTCTTAGCTTTCGAATGCACAAACTAACATAGTAGCATGTCATGTTAATTTGGTTATGAGGTAATAACCAAAGAAATAAAAGATAAGAACTTGTTATAGGAATGATCCTAGGAAAGCTAGTCATGCATGAGACCAGGACATGGTTGGATATGGAAAAGTATGGATATAGAAAGGTTACGTACCACACAAATACCCAATAAATTTCTACCTTTAAATAAAAATTGGACTACAACCTTTTTGCTAACACTAATGCACACCATATAATTATATTCTTGGTGTAGTGTTCGGGTTAGAAAGGAAGGCATACAAATAATTGAGAAGACAATGGGAAGTGTGTGGAGAATGTGCCAAGACATTGGCCAAATTTCCAATTTATGGATGGTGAGATACATGACTTAGATAAATATCATTCTAAAAATCAATGCAAATGTGCATTGAGAGTTGCACTCATGCCTAGTAAGTGGCAGAGTTGCACTCATACATGATAGAATTGTATACTTAAATGCATTTTCTAAATTCGTTTTGTGAGTGAAAATAATTATAATAACGACCAAAATGTTGCTAACTCATGGATTTGAGAAGATTTCAAGAGTTGTTATAAATTGCAACAGGAAAGTTGCAAGTCAAGTAGTCACATGGGAATTGACTACAGGAAAATTTTATGTTCAGAAAAAGAGGTAATGAACTTAATGATATTAATTATGAACAAGTGTATGCATAGAATGATAATTCATTTTATCTAATAAATTGTTTTGTAGTTGTGATTGAATTGTTAGTTATAGACAATTCTAAGAACACTTCATAAGGTTCTTGTACATATTTCAATGAGAGTATGATGTACAGGAGACACTGACAATTTGTTGGATGAATGCAAGATAGAATCATTGCAGAAAAAAAACGGTATTTAGCATGGTGCTTGCTGAAAGCTAGAAGGAATATTGCATCATATTATTGCAACAACAATGAAAAAAAAATATGAAATAGAATTTCATATTTTGGGGAAAAGTCGAATTACTTATGAAATAAGTTTGAGTTCTAAATGAATTCTTTTATGTTCTCTCATGGTAACTGCATGTGTGTGATGCATATGAGATAATATTGATTAAAGTTGGAATGTTGGGAAACAACAACTATTGTTCAGGACACTAAATACCTATAATTGCAGAACCTTGGTGGGGTTCTGGTAATGGGTCTCCTTGCATGTGAAAGCCTTGGCAAGATGGATCGTTGAAGGACTTCATAGTAGTGAAGGGATGTCTGAGCCTGGAAGGGTGAGTGCAACAAGGAGGATGAAACTCAAGGATGATTATGGAATGGTAGTTGCCATAAGGAGGGTGTGTCAAATGGAACATTGAGATGAATTATTTCCGGAAGCATCTCTATGGAATAGAGCAATTGACTTCCAGCTGCAGTATGAATACCAGAATTGGTACTGGAAAATAGAGCACCAGATGGATAACAAGATTCCAATAGATAAAGCTTGGATATTTTTGAAGAATTTGAATTGTACATGTATAAACAAGTTGCATTGAGGAAAGTGCAAAAATAAGGGGAGGGGATTGTAATATCCCAAGATTGAGCCCCCGTTGTAATTGTGAATGTAAATATGTTTTGTAGGCTAGTGATCCAAGTGATTATAAGCTAGGAGGATTATGTGATGAGTATGCGAGAGAGCCTAGATGTTAAAGGGAAATGATTCTATTTTTGTATATTTAAATACTCATATCATTAATATAAAATACATCGTTGTATGTAGACCAACCATGATAAAAGAGAATGGGGGACTAAGATCCACTAGGTAGGGAAAGGGATGGGGCTAAGAGGCTAGTAAAAAGGGCTAAGATAGAGGGATTATTTCTAAGGGAATAATATTATATTATTACTTCCTAAAAAATAAGGTTGGGAATAACCTATGTTATCCTAAGTTCTTGTGGGAAGGGAATGAATGATAAGTGGAGCTAATGCAACTTCATGAAGACAAGTGTCTAATTTGGGACATGCATTTATATTGGAAAAATTGTCATTCGTGGAGGCTTCTCTTCCATTCTAGCTAGGATTCCCATGCACTCACACACTGAGCCATGACCTCCATTATCAACCTCTGAAACCTACATGCATATCTAGAGCCATATCCTGTATTTTCCTGTGATGAATATAATTGGTATTCCTGTTGGATGGCACAACGTACCAGTATCTAGCTGAGCCTGTGATAAACTTGTCAATTATGAGAAGCGCTTATTCCACACTTGAGGGTAGGTGTTGCTTCCATCACCTGTGCATTAGTTGAATGCTGGAGTTGTTTTCACCTAAGCCTGTTGTTGGTGACCTAGGAGCAGGAGTGAAGAGGCGGGTTGTCAGGCCTGTGGAATGAAGAGGAAATTTGTCAGGCATGTGAGAAACTCTCTCCAACTGAGAGAGTTTGATGGAAAAAACAAAGAAGGTTTTCAGGTCGCTGAGCAACTCTCTCTAGGTGAGAGAAGTTGTTGGGGAAGTGATATCTTTTTGAGGGAGCCCAACAACAACTATAGTGCTATGAGAATTCCTATCTGGCTTATTACTAAATCCCTGGAAGGGAAGTGGGGAAGATGAAGGACTGTTAAGCAGAGAAGGGGCACACTTCCTAGGGTGGGACAGGCATGTGGAGAATGAGAGGTTGTAGGTTATGTGTATAAGTTGGCTCCTGGGAGGGAATCCTTCCTGATTGACTGTGTATAATCCCACGGTCTCAGCCTAGCCTAGGAATCCATTTACCTAGGTGGAGTTTAGTCCTAGATCGGGGGTGACCCAATGCTAAGAGTGATGAGAAACATGGTCTATGTATGGGAGGTTCATGGAAGGTCTGCACTCATTTGGTGGTCTTATATAAAAATATAACTACCATTTCTATGCTCATTAACATGTGTATTTGTACATGTTTCATATTTATGAGTTTGACCTGTATATGTTGTACATATAGGATTTACTGTTATTTCCACATTTATCTATGTATTAGCAGAATGTAATTTTCTATTAAGTTTTATTTGTATGATGTTCTGCAAGAGTCTTTGAGTGGTGTAACCCAGTAGGTCTATGGATGGGTATGCTACATTTTGGTTATCATAAGCTCAATAAGATTGAATGTGTTTTAGAGTAGCATGTCCTAGCCTGAGTGGCCAAGTATGCTACAAAATGGTATTAGAGATTGAACATAGCATAATTGTAGTAGCATGCCCCAGGCTTGGGAGGCTAGGGGAGGTTACAAGATGGCATCAGAGTTTGAAAAGAAAAAAATTGTAGTAGCATGCCCCGAGCTTGGGAGGCCGGGGGAGGTTACACATAAATGCCTTTGAAGTAAACTCTCCTCCATTGTCTGATCTCAAACATTTGATTTTTGAATCCATTTCATTTTCAACCATTTCCTTGTATACCTTGAAGTTTTCAAATTTTTCTGACTTTTTCCCAAGAAAACAAACTACAGTCATTCTTGTATAATCATCAACCAATAACATAAAGTATTGATCACATTTTAAACCCTTTGTTCTAGTTGGTCAAACTAGATCAATATGCAACGGTGTTGTTGTGGAGTATTCCTTTGATTTT
The DNA here is from genome assembly GCA_009831015.1 of Picea engelmannii. Classification (NCBI taxonomy): domain Eukaryota; kingdom Viridiplantae; phylum Streptophyta; class Pinopsida; order Pinales; family Pinaceae; genus Picea; species Picea engelmannii. The sequence continues at coordinate 65,004 of ML813260.1, read as the reverse complement.
AACTTGGTCTTTGTTTGATTTCCTTGTTGACAATGCTTCCATAATGTGTTGGTTGGCTTCGTGATATGGGGAATTTCTCTAATTGCTTCCTTTTTGTTGACTTTAATGAGGTTATTGAGGTTTATGTGACCCATTATTTTGTTCCATATCCAAAATTCATCTTCTTTTCCTAAACAACACTTTTCATTTCTAATTTCACTTAGCACATATATGTTGTTTGAAGTTCTTACAGTTATTGCAATCAATTTGTTTGAACCTGCTTTTGTTATCTTTCACTTTTGTGATAAGTTTGTGACCTTGGTCACACATTTGAGTTACACTTATAATATTATGTTTCATATATTCCACTAGTAGAACATTTTCTTCCTTGGTATTCTTGTTTCCAATTCTGACTATGCCCTTTCCAATGATTCTAGCTAAGTCATCATTTCCAAAGAAGATTGATCCATCTCTTTCCTTTCTCAATGTAAGAAACATGTCTTCATCACTTGTCATGTGCTTTGATTAGCCACTGTAAACATACCAACCATGTTTCTTGTGTTTATCTTCTAGAGCGAGTGTGCATTCTTCATTGTTAAATTGATTATGTTTTCTTGTCCATATTCTCTACTGAGGTTCCTGTATCTGACTATTGTTATTTTGTAAGAGGGACTTTCATTCTACAATATTTGGACATGTGTCGTTGTTAAAATTTTAGAATTACACTTCAGTGCTCAATGATTCAAACTTGTTGTAGCTTCTTCTCTGTGTTTCACTAGGCCTTCTTGGATAACCATTTTATGCATGAATTTCAAATTTGTTTCTATTCATGCTATTAGCTCTGCAATTTACAGCTTTATGTCCAAAATTATTACATGAATAACATAAACCAAAAAAGATGGTTTGATACCTGGGAGTTAAAGATATTTTGAAGGGATTTAATATTCTGAATCCTTCTTCTTCTCGAGGCCTGCTTGTTTCTTACTTTCATTGATTCTGAAATATGAGTCTTCTAGGTGGAGGAGTGTCACTGTGATCTTCCTTGTAAAACTTCTTGTCTCATCTAACTGTGTATGCACAATTTCTTGGTTGTGTTTCTTGATTTGTAGTTTTGGAGCTTGAGCCTCTTTCTGTATGATTGTATCCTAGCTTGAAATTTTCATGATGTGGCCTCTGACTGCTGATAATATTATCCAAAACCTTTGAGTTGTTCTGCATGTTTTTCTGTTGAAGGTCTTTTCTCAATGTAATAGTCTCTGCTTCCAAATATCCAATGATCTTGTCCTTTTATTCCAACTCTTATTTAAGTGCCTCTTCGATTCTTTTGTCTTCTTAAAATTAATTTTTATATTAGAGATCATCTTTTCCAATTCTTTAGAGTTGGAATTTTTTGTTTCCTCTTTTCATTTTAGCTTTGCCTGTAGTGATTTTTTCTCTTCTTTTCCCTTTTTATAACATCGATGGCACTCAACAATTCTTCTTTGTAGTCAACTTCTTCATCTTCATATTCTTCTTCTGTGTCTTCTTTATCAGAGTTTTCTATTTCCATGAATATAACTCTTTTTGTCTCACTTTCATTGACTTCATCTTCGTTTGAGGAGGAGTCGTCTTCTTTGGTGCATACAATTTTCTTGAAGACTTTCTTTTAGGTTATTTTCCCTTTATATGTTTGTTTTATATTTGAACCATCTTATTCATTTATTTTATTTTTCTTTTGAGGACACTTGTTAGAAAAATGACCAATACCATCACAATTAAAACAAATCAATGGAAGCTTACCTCTATATCTATCGATGGTTCCCATTTTCAGTCTTCTGACAAAGTTGGCTACTTCTTCATTGTCTTTTGAGATGTCACTATAGCTTCTATCTTATTTCCCTTTTTCTTTGATTTCTTGGATTCTTTGAATGCTTCTTCTTTTATACCTGGATTCTCTTGTTCATTTATCATTTCATAGGTTGTGAAAATTCCATGTATTTCATCCATGCTTATTGATTCTAGATTTTCTCTTTCTTCTAGTGTTGATATATTAGGATAAAATCTCATTGGAAGAGATCTTAGTACCTTTTGAACAATTATAGATTCATCAAATTATTCTCCCAATCCCATGATTGCATTCATTGTTTTATCAACTCATAAGAGGTAAGATACAATATTCTCATGTTCCTTCATCTTTATCTATTCAAATTGATCTTTGTAAGTTTGAAGCCTTGCTTCCTTGACTTTTGCATCTCCATCATAAATATTATGAAGTTTTTCCCAAATATATTTAGCGGAGCTGCAATGCATAACTTTGATATATACCGAAACACAAAGACCATTCATAAGTGAACTTTTGACTTTTGAATTATTTAGACAGAGTTTCGTTCTGTTGTCATTTGTTGGTGGAATTGTTGGTTCTTTATATCCATCTACAATTGATTGCCAAAACTCAAATCTTTGTGCTTGTACATATGTTTTCAACCTTCTTCTACATAAGGCCTAGTTTTTTCCATCAAACCATTGTATTCCATTTTTATACATATTGTTTCTCTCCATGATCTACCTTTCAGTGGTTAAATTGATTTCTAAAGGAACCTACTCTGATACCAATTGTTGGATTATTGAGAGGGGGGGTGAATCAGTAATAGAGTTTTTTAATCCTTGTAACCATAGTATGTAAGTGTTATTTGTCTTTATGATCAATGCAACATTGTCATCCAATAAGTGCATATTAAATAAAGCATAAACAATGAACACTCACACACATGCACAGTACACCGAAATTTTTATATGGAAACCCAATGTGGGAGAAAACCACATAATTCTTTTTCTTATATGTCTTTAGGAATTACATTCATTGGAAGCACCAAATTCATTTTTTCTCTAGCTACCACTGGAAGGAGGCTTCGACCCTTTATATTTTCAGGATACAATTTGAGGGAAGATCCAACTCCCCAATTCTCTAGCTACAACCAGAAGGAGGCTACAACCCCTTATTTTCTTTGGCTACAACCAGAAGATGGATACAACCACCTATCCTTTCCCCATCCTTCCTCCCTGAAATATAAGTAAAATTATGAAACCACTAACACACTGTCACTGTGAGATATACCACTGTAAATTTGTACCAATCTATGCCAACAACCTGTAACCAACCTGTTCCACTAACTTGTAACCAACCTGTACCTATAATTTGCATGTACCAACAAATACCAACAGGTACATGACTTGTCAGTGTTGCATCATGCGTATGTATGCACCCTTTATATACTACATCTCGCATACGTACATGGCCTTTCTATACTGCAGCTTGCATACGCCTTCTGAAAAATAGGTTTTCTCTTTCCTGAAAAACTCTAACCCTTTTCTACCTCTGTCACATCAACTTTCAACCTATCATTGTGTCAAGACTGTAGGTGTTCCCTATGCATACATCCTCATACAAATCCCTTAACCAAGTGCATCTATATCTCTCTAGTCATGTGCCATCCAAGTATGTATAATGATGAACAAGTATAATAAACCTCACATGGACTGGACATCAAAACCTAACTGATATACAACCTCTCAATACATAAACCACTTCACAAATACAAGATCTCAACCATGTACCACAAAAACCTTTAACCATATGACAAGAAATAAAAGATATGCCTCAACACTAACAAGATGTACCAATGATAAATTATACTATCACCATATTTCTGTAGATATGAATTATATAGTAAGTCCCATGCAACTAATATCCTCTCTAGGGAAAATCCTCAAACCCCCATAACCATCTCTCATGTAGACAACAAAATCCAACTACTTATAGAAATAAGAAATACCTTTTGAACCTATATACATATGTGTTGTACCTGATCACTATAGACCTTCCTGGGAGATTGCTTTCAAACTCTAGAGACTTGGAATCTTCATATTCTCAATTTTTTGTGGCTTTTCTCATATGTACATGCCCTGTTATACTGAAAGACCACGTATGTACCCTCCATTCTCCACTGCAACCCGTGTACACCTCAAAAACTAGAGTTTTTTTTTTTTCGAGTATTTTTGTAATTCTAAAACTTTCATCGTTAACCCTTCGTGCTACCTCAGACTTGTGCAACTTCATATGTATCAGTGAGTACTTGAAATAAACCTTACACAATAATATATATTCAATGTTCTCAATAGGTGCCAATAGGAGATCCTTTATCTCTTATTTATACTTCCATGCAACTTCCTCAAGGGGTTACCTTCTAACAAACCTAACCCAATTTCCTTCTTTTAGGGGTAACCCTCTTCTAACCGCTTGTCCACTTCTAGACCACTTTGCTACAAATAGTAAATTCTCCACTTCTAGTTGTAACTAAATTATTTTAATTATTTTCTTAATGCAACAACTTAACCCATGATTAACCCCTAGTTTCAACCACTTGACTAGTCAACTTCTTCTAGGAGCTTCCAGAATAATTTGAATTCTTTGATCTTATAGATAACTCATGAGGGTTCTTCAAATCCACAAATTCATAACTCTCTAACCCTAAGGAGTTATGCGACGTTCCACATATAATTGGAAATGGCATGATATGTACTATCCATATAGAATAGTCTTACCTACAAATATATTAATCTCCATACCATTATACATAAATCAAATTGAAGTCCCTTAACCATACTGTTGGGGATACCTGAATTTTCTACAAGAATTTCTTCAGAGCCTATATCTTCACTCTCATTAACAACACCTATGTCAGGTTTTCTCCTATGTGTTGTCTTCATGGCCTCCATTCTTGACTAGATGCGCCTCAACTCATAACATAACTCATCAATTACCAAATTCCTATATCTTCCTCCTCTCCCAGGTGGCATGATTACTTAGATATATTGCTGCTCTGATACCAAAAATGATGATGATTACCACTAAATTCAACCCGTAATCACAAATTTCTCAAAACCTTGTCATAGTCAATATTTGGTTTCTTGTCTGGCCACAGATCAACACAAACATCTGTTCAAATTTTTCCTTTTACCTACAACATTGAATTTTGATTTGTCATAGATAACTCAACACAAAATTACCACTACGCGGATATACCTCTGTGTAGAAGCATCAATGAACAATGTCGACGAAATTTGTCGCAGACAATTCTACGCAAAATTTAGGAAATAATGTGAGTATCTCCCAAGTTATTCTACATGCGAAATCCTACAACAATTCTAACTTGTCGCAGATCTTTACGAATTGTTCCACTATGAAAATTTGTGTTTGTCTGTTCTCGTGAAGACAAATACTTGGGAAATATTATTTGAAACATAATTTTAGAACTTGTTGAAATTAACTGTGTACGATATTCATGAAATCACATAAACTCATCACTTTGATAAGATAAGTTATACATAGAATTTAACAATTCAAAGACATAGCGTGACAAGATGCAAACACATAGTGCGGCAACACCACAAACTATGTTTTTTCTTTTTATCAATGAAGGAGTAAATTTACATAGGAAATCTCTTTCGTTGTTGGTCTCTTGGAACTATGCGATCCACACTTTTACACATTCAATCACACACACTCACTCCCATATTCCTCTTAAAAAGAATTCAATATATCTCGAGACCTCCGATAGCTAACAAACAAATGAATCCCGAGTTATCTTAAAAATGCCTAAACTAGAGACTTTCTTATAATATTTAGCAACATAATTAAGACCTATGACAAACAACTCGATATATAATCAAACAAAGTCAGCGAAAAATGTCTTCTAGAGACATTTCGTAATTATTACCGATATAATAAAAGAAATTAGGGAACCAACTCCCTTGGTAAATTTTTTTGATCCTCGAGATCAATTCTAGAACTTGTTGTTAGATGCTCCTGCATCATTTTCCTATGTTGTTTTCTCCTTTTCTCCGGTTATGAGAGTCTGTACATCGGTACCTTATCAAGTTTTATTGTTGGAACCCATATTTGTTCTTCTTTGTTTCTCCCTACATTTTTCTTATGGGGGAGTGTTAGTGTGTTTGTTTAGATTGTATCTATTTCTAAACACATGACAATTGTGTGAGTTAAGCTCATGTAGATTCTTTCAACTACCTATATAATCTTAGGTGTTTGTTGGGCATCCTCAATCCTATAAATTGAGTAGCTCTCCTTGTAATCAATTAACAATTAAATAATTCAGATTCACTCATATTAATAAATTATTATCTATAAGTATTAGGATCATTCATGATCCAAGTTGATCCCTGGATCTCCATAATTTCATATTGTTTTTAATATGTAAAGAGTAGAATAAGTTTTATTTTGGTCTCACATAATCGAATAAGGAATGATTCTAGTCTGACTCCCAAGAAATGAAAGACAAGGGAATCCTTCTAATGACTCCTTCATAAATAAGGTAATTACTAGAGTGACTCCAAAACAATAGGCTAGTGCTCTAATAATGACGCGTGGAAAATGTCACTATTTTGTATACATAGAATTACTTGATTAAAGAACTAGATTCTCTATCCTCGTCAAGAAGGTGGTATGATGGCCTCACTTCCTTCCATAAGAATCTTAGTCTTAATTAATTAAATAAATATATTCTCTACCCTCATCAAGAAGGTGGTATGATGGCCTCACTTCCTTCTGTAAGAACCTTAGTCTAAATGGAAGAGTGACCAGGTCTGATTCCTCAGTATCACATCCCAAACATGATTAGATAGTGTTTGAACCATCCTCAAAGGATACATACATCTCTCTCTCTCTCTCTCTCTCTCTCT
>ML813260.1:47493-58205 GCA_009831015.1 Picea engelmannii | reverse complement strand
TATATATATATATAAGTAAGGCATTCTTGTGGGGATCTTAGGTGAGTTTAGACAATCCCTAGGGAGAATGACCCCGTCGTGTCCTAGGGAAATGAGGTCGTGGGATAAAATGATTGATCCAGATGGATTTCGGTGGACTCCCACGTATTATAATTGGCTCATTTTGGCAATTTTCTAGTTTGGCAGTTTTTTCCTAGTTTTCGGGTCCCTGACTTTCGAGGTCGTTTTAAGTCCCTAAACAACATTTTAGGGATAGATATCACCACAATATAAATACAGATGGAGTTATATTATTATGGAAACATGTGTAGTACTCAGATATATCTTTCCAATGGGCTATCGTGCGCCTAAAATGAAGATCATATGCAAAAGTTACGACCCCATGAAGTTGATGTACTAACTTACCCAAACGGGGCCCACATGATTTTGGCGCTTCTTCTCCTAGGGTTAGGTTTTTGGATGTCTAGGGTTTTTGAAATTATTTTTTATTTTAAAAAGGCCTTGATATCCTAATTTTAATCATCTTCTTGTCAATGAGCGTAGTTGTCACATCTCTTCTCAGAGATAAGCCACCACCATTCTAGCAAGCTTGTTTTTCGCTGCGTTTTACAGTTTTAGCTTATTTCCTTATTGAATAGAAACCAATTTTACTGTATATATATGTTATTTTGTGTTAAGAATATTTTGATAATAATCAACATTCATTTTGTTCCTCTCATAAAATATGGATTAATGGTATCAGAGAGGTCTACTCCTTATCATTCTTAATGCATGCCCCCAACGAGGTCAGGGTACAAAGAATTGGGTCTCGAGCTAGTTTCTCTTGAGGAAAAAATATCTTGCACTCCCAATCGACCTATCGTGGTGGGAGAAAATAAATATGATGGGATAGGATATCCCCTCTAAATGTTTCTCGAGGAAGCCCTCATGCAACATAGGAACAAGATGAGGGATAGTTTTGCACAAATCCTTCGACGACTACTAGCAGATGATGCATATTCCTCAAGTGAAGGTGCTGCCCCCTTCAAGACACAAATAAACTTCGATATTCCTATATTTGAAGGTCAAATAGATGCATATGTTGTAGAAAAATTGTTGAATCTACTAGAAGGGTATTTCTCTATCCATAACTTCTTGAATAGAGAAAAGATTTCTTTTGCACTCCTCAAACTCATGCCCCATGTCAAATATTGGTGGGAAACTTTCTGTGAGCAAAAGGAAATAGAGTAACCCGCAATATTTACATTCGCAGTCACCTAGGAGTCCTTCAAGGATGTTATTAAGGAACAATACTACCCTATTGGAAGTTATGACAACTTGTACACAAAATGGACCACACTGCGGTAGGAAAGAGACCAAGCAATGCCCAAGTTCACAAATATCTTCCATACCTTGTGCACCAAGTTGGGTATAAAATATTCTGAGTGACATCTGGTGCTCAAGTATCGCAGTGGTATTCATAGATACATCTAGGCCGAAATGGAGTTTCTAGACATCTCATCCTTGAGCATGGCCTACCGATATGTCATAAAAATTGAGTAGAAGCTCAAACAAAAGATGTGGAAATTTGGGCCTCGGAACCCCTCACAGCAAAAGCCAGGAAAGGGAGACCCAAATTTACAGAACAAAGGATAGAGAAAAGACTGATAGCCTCATGAAAACTAGTACAGGCCCTAAGCAAAGAAGGAAACCGAAAAGACAAAGAAAGATATTGGGAAGTGGTGCGACTTTCATAAGAGCCCCTAGCATAACACTGCTGATTTCCTCTCAAAGAAGTCATTGGTGGCTGAGGTGAAAGCCTTTGAATCAGATGCAGGTTCTAACTATGATTCATAACCAAAAAGTGGGAGACAAATCATTTTCGTAGAACGCAGTGCTACCATTGCTACCACCAAGCTCCAACCTAGTGAACTAGATGAGCCAGGTGAAGGAAAATTCCTTTTTCATTCACAGATGTGGGTGAAGGGTACACCACTGCACTTCATCATTGATAGCGTTAGCCAGAAGAACCTCATCTCAGCAGAGATTGTCAAGAAACTCGCCCTATCGACAACACTGCACCTGCATCCCTACACCATTGGATGGCTCTGCCAAGGAAGAAACATCCATGTCATCCAACAATGTTGCATGTCATATAGCATAAAACCCTTCAAAGATGAGGTATTATGTGATGTTTCCCCTCTCGAAGTTTTTAATGTTCTTTTGGGCCAACCATATTTATGAAAACGACATGTTGTATATGACTCTAGATCTTGTAGTGTTATTATTACTTTGAACAAGAAATTGTACAAGATACTCAAGTAAGCCCCACCTAGTGTTATTTCCTTGATCTCTACCAAGAAATGTAGGAAGGTCATATCTCAGACGAGGAAGTTTTTATTCTTCTTGATTCGCTCTCAGAGTGAACGAAATATCACAACCACATTTAGGGTCTCCACAATCGACCTCTCCACACAACAGAAGAAAGTGTATAATTTAATGGAAGAATACTAATATATCTTCTCCTCACCTACTGGGGTACCTCTGCATTGTCAGGTCAAGCAACCCATCGATCTGACCCCTGGTGCACCACTTCCCAATGGGATAGTCTACCTCCTCTCTATGTTATATAATGAGGAGATCAAGTGACAAATCCAGGAACTGCTCCACAAGGGGCACATTCGTCCTAGTTCATCACATTGCGGGAGCCCAATCATGTCAGTATAGAAGAAATATGGAACATGGCGACTTTGTATTGATTTCTAGGCCCTGAATAAAATCACAGTCATAAATTGGTAGTTGATTCCCTGAATCGACGACCTCCTTGATCAACTCACGGGGGCCAAATACTTTAGTAAGATTGATCTGAAGTCTGGCTACCACCAAGTCCCGATAGAACAAACAAATGTATGGAAGACTACCTTCAAGTCAAAGGAAGGTATTTTTGAATGGTTGTTCATGTCCTTTGGTTTGATAAATTCTCTAGCCACTTTAATGAGGATGATGGACGATATCAAGTGACCATTCACCAATACTTTTGTAGTGGTGTATCTCGATGACATCCTCATTTACAACAAGACTTGGGCAGAACACTTGCAACATATTTAGCAGGTTCTGCACACCCTGGGGAAGCACAATCTATACACCAACTTGGAAAAATGCTCCTTCGGCATGGATAGGATCCATTACCTGGGCTACATCATTGATCAATATGGTGTACATGTGGATCCAACAAAGATCCAAGTCATCCATCAGTGGCCAGCCCCAACCACACTCACTAAGCTTCGGATCTTCTTGGGCCTTGCCAATTTCTACCACAGGTTCATGTTGGGATTCTCCCATATTGCATGGTCCCTTAGCCAAGTAACTAGGGGTTTTGGTAAGGAGAAATTTGTGTGGGTCTGGTCCCAACAATAGGAGTTTGATGATTTTAAGCAGTGTTTGTGCGCAACCCCAATAATTTCACTACCGGACCTACAACAACCCTTTGAGATTGAGACAGATGCTTCATACTATGTTGTGGGCATCGTTCTCACTCAGCATGACCACCTTGTTTCCTATCATAATGAGACACTATCACATGTTTTCCATAAGTACCCTACTTACAAAAAATAAATGTACTCCTTTGTGAAAGCTTTCCTCCAGTAGAGACATTACATTATTGGGAAGGAGACAATCATCCACACTGATCATAAGCCACTATAGTTCATGCAGACACAAGACAAATTGAAGAATGACCTCCATCAGAAGTGGTCCACATACTTGCAACAATTCCACCTCAACATCAAGTATAAAATAGGAAGCACCAACTGTGTCGCTGATTTCCTCAGTAGACCACCAGTCGCGACACTCACCATAGTGCTAGACTCTTATGACCATGAGACCTTTGGATGGCCCCAACTCTATGAGACATACCTGGACTTTGCCACTACCTACCAAATGTTCGGCGCAAACACAGTTGTTGCTAATTTCCATCTTTTGGACGGGCTAGTGTGTCATCTAGGCCATATTTTTTTTCCATCAAGTGAGCGAGCGAAGTTGATATGGGAAGCCCACTATAGTCGGGTGGCAGGAAAATTCAATTTTTAAAAGATTGTGGTGATGCTGCAAAAACATTTCTACTGGATGAAATTTCGACAGAAGGTCAACAAGTATATCAGGTCTTTCACTGCCTGCGTTATTTCCAAAATGAACACTAAGAAACAAGGCCTGTACACCCTTCTACCTACTCCTGACAGGCCATGGGAATCCATCTCAATGGACTACATGTTGGTCCTCCCTTCCACCAAGCGAGGAAATGACTTTGTTTTTGTGGTTGTTGATCGCTTTTCTAAGATAGCGATTTTGGCCTCCTGCAAGAATAGAATCACAATAGAGGCCACTCCCAAGCTCTTATTTGAACGATTCTAGGTACATTTTGGAATCCCACAAACCATTGTCTCATATTGATACAGTTGACTTATCAACACATTCTGGTCAAGCCTCTAGTCACTATTGGACACCAAGCTCACCAAATCCATGACCTTCCACCTCCAGACAGATGGGCAAAATGAGGTCGTAAATCAAATGATCATGCATATCCTATGCATGTATAATTCCAAGCACCCTCGCACATGAGATGAGAGTCTTCCCTATGTTCAACATAGCTACAACTGATCCCTTCATATCTCAATCGTCCACAACCCCTTTCAAGTGGGGTTTGGATTCCAACCATTGGGTCCCATAGATGTTTCACTACCCCTTGCAATCACCTCAGCCAAATCATCTCCTGATCCAACATAAGCTAAAAAATCCAACCGTTTCATTGATAGGATCCATCACATCCACCAACAAGTTTAGGATATACTACAAAATTCCAATGACAAGTACAAGTAGTGCCATGATTAACACCGGGTGCCACATAAGTTTCAGGTGGGCGACAAAGTTTGGTTTCACTTGCAGAAAGAATTCCTTACAGGACCCCATCAAAATCTTCTCCCACTCTGTTATGGTTCGTACATCATCACCAAGGCCATGGGAGATAATTCTTTTGAGATCAACATTCCTCCTTTCCTTAGCTTGCACACAATATTCAACGTGGATCTCCTTCGACCATACTTCTCACCATTGTTGGACACCTCAGAGATAGCAGAACAAATGAAACCCACATAGATCAACCCAACTACATACAACAATAATAAAATGATCATATTTTGGAAAAAAAGGTTAATGTCACTCGCCAGCAAAGGATCCAACTTTATCAAGTTGTCAAAGTAGGGCAGATCCTGCACAAAGGCAAGTTCCTCACCTGGGGCCAAATTCAATAGAAATTTCCTCATCTAATGGGGGAACTCAACGTAATGGATACCATTGCTTCCTAAGGTGTAATTATTGATCCATATGGATGTTCATGGCCTCCCACCTATTCCAACTGGCTCATTTTGGCAGTTTTCTAGTTTGACAATTTTTTCCTAGTTTTCGGGTTCCTGACTTCTGGGGTTGTTTTGAGTCCCTAAACAAAATTTTTAGGGATCACCACAACCAAATTGTACATGAAATTAGAGTCTGATGGAAACATGTATATTCCCTGGATAGATATTTCCAATGAGATATTGTACGCCTAAAATGGAGATCGCATGCAAAAGTTACAAGCCCGACGAGTTGATGTACTAACTTACCCAAACGGGGCCCACATGACTTTTGAATCTTCATCTCCTAGTGTTAGGTTTTTGGATGTCTAGGGTTTTTGACATTCTTGTTTATTGTAAAAAGGCCTTGAGATCCTCTTTGTGATCATCTTCTTGCAAATGAGTGCAACCGTCACATATCTTCTCAGAGATAAGCCACCACCATTCTAGCGAGCTTGTTTTTCGATGCATTTTATAGTTTCATCTTATTTCCTTATTGAATAGAAACCAATTTTACTATATATTTGTTATTCTCTGTTAAGCTTATTTTGATAATAATCAGTATTCATTTCGTTCCGCTCATAAAATCCAGATCAATGACCTTTACCAGTAAGGGGGGATATTTGGCAATATTTGAGACATCGATGTTATGGTTGAATGGTTAAGAACATGTGCTTCTTCCTTGGATGTTGTTAGCACTAGAATTCACCCTCCGATTGCAAATAAGGTAAGCCCAGTACCCATCAGAGTTTTATATGTCACAGGTTGGTTTTAAAGAGGTCAAATGGGCATAGACTCAAGATGATATCATTTTAACTTAGAAAACTGGACTGGTATGCACCTGCAGGTGAGGTCTTGATTAACTTCAGTCAGTAAGTTTGAGTAAGGGTGAATAGAGGGAATAATTTGGTGAGGATATTGTAGAGGTCTACTGTGGACATGAGGTCTTCCAGGAGCCTCTTAAATGCAAGATACTCTTGAATTCAAATCTCAAAGAAACTAAAATAAATTATAAAAACACTTTAATCAAACATTCATCATAATAAAGTTACAACAATCCACGTGAATTAGTCAATCATGAACTCTCTCAGTATCATAGGAAAATAATATGGAGCAAGAAATATGACTTAGATTAACCAAGATGTCTCAAAAAAAAATACATAACCAGAGAACCGGTGTTCTTCATAAAAATATTACAATAGCCAGGAGCCTATCTCAACCATTCGACCTTAACAAAATATAAAAACTGTCTATAAATACCCAGCAATGATGCAACCACCAGGAGTGTGATCGAACCACTTCCTTCAAATCCTTCAGTTGGTGCCTGCTTTGTCATATTGTGCAATTTTTCTCATGTCAAACGCGATCCAGGCACAATTATGTGCTTTACAGGAAAAAATGCCCATAAGGAAGCTTCAGATCGTCAGCGTGCCTTCATGGTTGCGCTCTGCAACGATTTCCATTTATGGGATGAGACGAGGTCTCAAATGGCACCCCCAATATTCAATGTTTACCTTCATTGGGATCAGGACAGGGCTTGACACTCATGAATGTTTCCAAGCAGAGCCATACAAATTTTTCGATTCAATCTCGACATCTCGAGGCCAAGCAGATATTCTTCTCTGACCAATATAGATGCTTTCGGTCTTTGGCAAAAATCCTCTCCATATCTCCATATTCAATGTGACCTAGGGCCATGACCCTATTCGTGATTACAGGTGCGACCAAGGGTGGTTTGAAATAAAACTGATTTTGTCCCCACAATTAACCATGAACTGCCACGTGTCCCTTTCCAAAAACCACGGTTTTGATTGTGGCCCACCCTTGAGATTTTAAAATGTGCACACCTTCCGACCCTGTAATGGAGCGTGACCATTGATAATGTGATCTGAGATGAGGCTTCCTGATCAATGATCCAACTCTAGCGATTTAGATCGACAGATGATATCTTCCCTCTTCGAATCAACTACTGAGATCTGTTTCATGAATCGGCCTTCGGGAACTTCAATTCTCAAACCAAATCTCCCTCTAAGCAAAAAATTTGGAGCTGAGGATCTAATGATACATGGCTCTGGCTAATCAATGACTCAGATCCATTTCGTGCCTTTGGGACTTCGGCCCTTCGGGATTTCTAGGCACTTCTCATTTCAAATCTCCTGAAGCTCATTTCCCCGAAGGCTTAGATCAACTGCCACCTGTCCCCTTTAAGATCAATGGCTCGTATTCACTTCAAGCTTTTGTTCTGGCACTATACTTCACGCAATTTTGTACTCCTGAACGTCTGTGAGCCACTGATCTGGACTGTTCCCGGAATATTCATCGCTGAAAGATTAAAAGCTTCTTTTGCTTATGCTTCAATATCAAAACAAACTGTTTAAGGAAGTTGCACTTTGTGTTCATGGATGCGACCTGCACGATCAAGGATTTGGACGACTGGCTGTGAGATGAGAAAACAGGGAGACTAGGGTAAAATTACAGACTTAGGTAGAAACCACAAACCCACAAGACTCTGACAAGTTCATGTGATAAAATTTGGCCCCACAAGGGATGGCATGCTCCCTGCAAGCTGCCAAGAACAAGTAGTTCTAGTGCCTTAGCCATTGGGTTATGAAGTAGAGCTCAAAACATTTCGGCGAAGGCCAAAATGTACACTATTCTACTTATAAAAAGGAAAAAAAACACACATGCTCCAGAAAAGAGCTTATTTAGGTATAGTCCTAGGCTAATTGATTTTTACAAAGCACTAGGTGAAAGCAAACTTTCACCATAGCCACCTAGATTGCTTGGTAATATAATTATTCTCTTTGCTGCAAATGATCCACAAAAGGTAAGGGAAGTATGACAACATAACGAGAACATGATTTGGAAAACCAACCATACCCCTAAGTGATGATAATATGAATAACCTTGCAGGCTCCAGTGCTTTTGGAAAACACAACTCCATATACAACCCCACGGGGTCACAAAATTTATAATCAGGAAAGCTCAACTGGTAAGAAATTACCTCCTGCACTTCCTTGTTTCTCACCTATCGTTCGATGTTCTCAGAGTGTATAGGTGGGTAGAGGAATGATGTGGGTCGTTTGATCCCAGGTGATACTTTCTCATTTACAGGTTCAAGACAGAAGATAAACTGCACCTTTAGCTCCTCCATTTCTCCTTTGTCTACTCCGATAACATCTGCTAGCTGAGAGAAAGAAGTCTCTTCATGTCTATCCATGGATGGGTCTTTCTCTCTATCATGATGCTCTTGGTATGATATTTCACTTTCATAAGAATATTGGCAGCCTATGCTTTCTGGTTCTGAATACTCTTCAGGGGTAGGTGAGCGCAAAACTCTTTTATCTTGCAAAGAGAAAAGAGAAATATTTTGATTCCTTTCTTCAACCATTTCTTCTTTTAAATCTAAGACAACAGGTGTACTAGGGGAGAAAAATAATGCATCCATAGTTATGCCATCATCAACACTATCATCAATCATATCGTGAAGGACTTCTTCTTGGGAAATAGATAGAGAAAAATTTTCATCTGTATTTGCAAAATACTCACTTTCATCCTTCCTTTCTCTCTCAATCAGATCTTCACTGGACTCATCACATGAGGAACACTCTATCGTCTGTAGATTGTGGAGTGAAAAAATCTTACAACAGTCATAAAAAATAAGATGAGTCGGGTAAATCTTCCCGTAATACGAATTAAAAGCATCAGGAAAATACTTCAAAGAATGGATACTAGCAGCAGGGACAGATAGACACCATCCAAGATCATCTTCTTCTAAAGAAAAACTGAACATCTTGATCCAGACATCCTAGTGAAAGAAGCCATGTTCAAGCATGCATACATGAAATTTAAATAAGTGCTCACCGGGATGGTCATGCTTTCTTCCTCTGAATCTCGGAAGATAATCATCCCATTCATTTATAGCCAGCACTAGATGTGGATAACCAAATATGGCTGAGAAATTTAAAAGTGAAAAACTTTGAGCCAAGATAGCTGAGAGATGTGGCTCCTCCTTTTCTCCTTCATGGCTCTCCCCAGGATCAGTTTCACAATCACTATAAACAGGAACCATGGAAAATATTTGCTCTTCATCATCTTCACTGGGATATTCGTCAAAAGATGTTTTTTCTTGTTCAGTATTTGACATCACTTCTTCATCATAAGCAGGGATGCCAAGAACATCCATTTCAAGGATCAGAATATCCTCTGAATTTTCTTCATAAGAGAAACAAGCACGATCTGCCTCCACTTTTTCCATTTTTGCAGAAAGTGATTTTACCAGTTTCACCAACTCATCTGAGGTATACCCCTCCTCTTCACAACTTTCGCAAGAATGAACTATGTTCTGAACACCATATCTATACTCCTCACAACAGTTATGACAGATTAACTCAGAGGAATAATACCTTTGAAAATGAGCATTGAAAGCTGCATGAAACTGCTCTAGGGAGGAGATTCTAGCAGGGGGCAAGGAGTGATACCACTCACGATCATCTCCCTCTAATGAGAACATGAACATATTCAATAATACATCCTCATGATTTATCTCCCACTGATGCATGAGTTCATGAAACTCACGGAGATGCTCTGTAGGGTTGTATTCTTTACGCTCTCTAAATATGGGAAAAAAATACCCCATTCATCCATAGTAGGAACACCATTTGGAAAACTAGGAACGAAGGAGAAATTAAAAGGAGAAAACCTTCGAGCCAAGATTCTTTCCATTTCAAAACAGTGGAGTCGCCACTGGATCCTTTAATCATGTATTTTCCAGGTGAATGATATGCAGTTTGAATATGTCTGCTCTTTTTTAACCATCAAAGACCAGATCTGATCGTTGCCAATCTCCCAGGGAACTTTCAAGCTGAGAAAGAAACTGCTAAAAGCCTTCTCGAGAAAAATTCTCCGAGTCAGCTTCGGGTGTGCTAGAGTCAGCCACAACTGAAGTAGTGAAGTCGACACAGTGGAGTCACCAGGTGTAAGCACAATCTTAAATTCTTCTGATATTTGATGCAACTTCAGAATCAAAAGCTCTTTCTCGTTCTATCTAAGGGAAATGTCTTCAATCCATTCCCCAAAAATGTCGCTAGAAATGTTAGCACTAGAAGTCACCCTCTGATTGCAGAGAAGGTAATCCCAATACCCATCAGAGTTTTATATGTCATAGGTTGGTTTTAAAGAGGTGAAATGGGCACATACTCAAGATGATATTGTTTTAACTTAGAAAATTGGACTGGTATGGACCTGCAGGTGAGGTCTTGATTAACTTTAGTTAGTAAGTTTGAGTAAGGGTGACTAGAGGGAATAATTTGGTGAGGAGAGTGTAGAGGTTTGTTGTGGACATCA
>ML813260.1:0-31563 GCA_009831015.1 Picea engelmannii | reverse complement strand
CCCCTTTTCCAAGGTGCCCTCCACCACCATCGTGGTCTCTTTTTCTGCACATCCCCTCTCAGCAGTTCTGTAATATAAACTCATAATGTTATTTATATGTTCATCATGCTTTAGCATGGTAATTCCTGTATTAGGATTAATTACAAATTTGGGGGAAACAGGGTGTTACAATAATGAGGAAAATTGTTTTCATTGTAGAATTTATGGAGAAACTTCCTATGAAAATAGGACCTCACTCAATAAAGAGAGTGAAAAGTAAGGGAAATATGTATATTTCCTTACTCTGCTATTGCATCCTACCTTTCCTCCTTTGTTAATGTGGTTTTCCCTCCCTCTTGTTACCATGGCTTTCCTTACCCCCTTCCTTTGTTACTATGACCTTCCCTTGCCTTCATTACTTGAGTTATGGATCACCCTCTGTGATTTCTATAGATCACTAGTGTGGAGCTATGAGTTTTCCTACATCCATATGTTTCTCAATTAAATCAATTTGTATACCTTTTACCATATTTGAGTAATGTTGGAAATACAACTTGTCTACTCTCCAGTCCCTCCCATTGTGACATGAAACGCCTACCTAAATAATATGGGGGAAAGGAATAAGGAACGTTAGACATTATGAAGGTAGTTCCGACATGAATAAAATAATATTATGCTAAAGGTCCTAAAATAGAAGGCTTATAGTCAGTAACAAAAGGAGAAGGAGACCGGACGTCATGTTTTGAGGTGTTAATCCAACTCCACTAAATGAAAATCAATAAAGAGACTTGGGTTCATATCGCCTTCCCAACCTATTGATAAAGAGGCATGGGATAACATTATATGTGTTGTCCCCACTCATTGAACTAAAAATATAGGAAGAGATTGGGAAATACTCTATCCTTTCCAGATATAGAGAAGCAGTAATTTTCATAGGATTATGATTCATGTTGATAAGGGAGGTAAGAAACATGAATCCAATTGATCTTCTTTGTTAAAGAAGAGATAATTTTTTTGGTTTTCAATTTTCATGTAATAAAGGAACATTAAAAATGAATTAACACAAGTTTCAACTCTAGGGTTGTGCTCTTAGAATTTATGTGTGTTATGCCATCTATTTTTACAAAAAAGTGTATCATGCATAAAATGTTAACATGATCCTGAATTTTTTTGGTGATCTGAAGGTCTCTACAAGCATATTTGAACCCTTCTCCTATATTCACTTCGCGGCCTTGCGTCTCCTATAAGACCTATAACATTTTTTACATTGGTATACATTTAACATTTCCATTAAGAGTGTGAAATTAAAAAATGAAACAAATTACATCCACTATGAAAAACATTACTTCATATATGATCCAAACACAATCTAAAAAATCAAATATAGTCTTCTTGATAGCATGTTAATATTGTTCATTATTCTAGTAATTACAACTTTCACAACATATCATAAGTGATGGTGGATATCCTCCTCTTGGGAGGGCCATGCAAAGTTGGGACCATATTGGAACTAAAAATGTAGTGATTTCAAGGATGCATATTAGGGAAACTTGCCATTTGCAAGGATCATACTCTAATGAGGGTACTATGAGTTGAGGTAGGTGAAGGACTAAGGTACTTTGAGTTGAGGTGAGTGAAGGAGTTAGGTCAATCATGGAAAAATGATATTTTTTAAGGAGGTTTCGATGTCTAACTTTAGCAATAGGTAGAATCTCAAGAGAACAACACCTAGTGAAGTTGTTGTCACGTGGAGATGTATGGAAAAAATATTAGCTATGGACTATGGAATATGCATGGGGAAAAATTTAATGTTGGAAAGTAAGGCTAACTTGAAAGTTGGCATTAATCCACCTTGCAATGTATACTATAAACATATATCACGTTTCGTAAGTTTGAAATCAAAATCATTCACTAAGATTTCCTCTTACCTCGATATGAGGCCAAATAAGACCTCCAAGTTTCTGATTGGTTAAAAAAAATGTTGTAAATGTTTGATAAGTCAATAAAAACATGTTTGATGAAATATAAAATAAAACTTTAGCTTAAAGACCTTGATCCACATACGAAAGTATTAAAAAAAAAAAAAACAAGTTGTTTACAATAGTCCCTACTAGCTTTAGGAAGGGACTAATAAATTTTATAAATTGGGTGAAAGGAACTTATATTTTAAAAATATTTATAAGTGTGCTTATGTTTTACTTGATAATCATGATGATATCTTTCACATATTTCTTCATTAAAAAATGTTTTTTATTCATTAGAAAATATAATTAAATTTAAATCAATTTTATAAAATAGGTGAATGGAATTTATGTTTTAAGAGTATTTATAAGTTTCTTAATGTTTTAATTGATAATCACATTTAATTATTATGTAAACATTTTAATTATGAAAAATATTAAATTTAGAATTAAATGCTTAGTGGAAGGAAAAGCTAAAAACATTAAAAGTTACCTAGACTAAATTTTAATGATTGGAGGCTTTATTATTATTCCTCTCATTTACAACCTATTTAATTTAATAGTCAAATGATACTTTCCTAATATTTGGACTAAAATCCATATTCTTGGTATTTTAAAAGAGGTGACAAAAGTAATACTTCAAAGTATATGAATATTTTTAGAATACCTTGTTGGACTTTGTGTTATGGTGTTGGAATTGATGACAAAGATGTGACATTGATGTCAAATTGTTGCGAGATAAGATAAGGAGAAATAATAGGGATATTCTACAAAGAATCCACACAAAGAATCAGAGTGCACAATGTTAAGACCTTTGGAAAGGTCGACGGAAAGCTCAGGAAGGAGCTATAGAATTGTATAAGTTAACATGTTATAGTAGAAGAAGAATCCTAGTTGTTGATTGTCCTTTTTAGAATGAATTAGAACCGTTTATCAATAACATAATCTATATATAAAGGGAGATTAAAATACATACATCCGATAAATATTTTTGGAAGAATCTCAACCGTTGGATCAAGCAGAGACCAGTGATTGAAGGATATTAAATCTCAACCATTGGATCAAACTGATTGATATTCAGTCATTGATCAAATTCCAGCGAAACTTTATAATGTTTTGGGACTTTGGAACTTCACCAGTGATTATTGGAGACAAGGCAAAGGCATGAAGCACCAAAATCATGTGACCTGTAGCTCAAATATCTATAGAGGACCCTTCTTAATCGCTCAATCAACTAGTGGGGAGACAATGTAAGTACTTCGGCTAGTTTACTTCGAGATTTATAAGGTTCGAGTTGTAAAACCATCCCGAAGGCCAAAGTCTGAAACACTTGGAAAATAGAGAACAAAAAAGTGGTGACCATCTGTCCAACAGAGGATTAAAACGTGGTTGTTGATTTCAGAGAGGTTGAGAGTTAAATGAAGGATGTCATACCCCTCTTTCCCCTAGTTTGTAAATAAAACTATAACTGGCCAAGAGACTATGGAGGACTAGATATGTGTCAATGTTTGATTTGATGAACCTTTGTATCAACGTATGTATTTTCTGTTATTAATAGAAAATGGATATGTGTTGCACAACTGCTGAAAGGGGGAGTTTGCCAAGATAGACCATGGATGTTATGAGAGATATGGTGAGGGAAACCAATAAATGGTTGAGATGACCCTCACCAAACCAGTACCTATTGGATGTAATTTCTCAATAGTCCTATGACTTAGAAATGAATTACCAGTCAGGCTGGTAGTTGGAAGACCCTCCTCAAGAGTCAATGAGGAGATGGGGCAGGGTACCCATCTGTAAGTCTTCCAGGCCTGACCACGAGTTTGGGATTCAGAACCATGCAACCTTTCTGAGGGAGGAAAGAAAGGAAGTAATTCAGAGGACAGAGGCATATATGCAAGGAAGCAGAGTAGAGGAAACAATCTCTAGAAGAGAAGAGAGCATTGTTCAACTCTCGAGTGGAGAGAAAAATTGAGAAGCAAGCTCGTTCTATCTATATGAGGCCATGGGTAGTGTTTTTGATACAATATGATAAATGAGGTTGATGAGTGACTGTGGGAGTACTTGCCCAGACCACCTTGCTTGGTATAGAGAAAACCGGTGACCAAGATCTTGTGGGAGGAGGAGAGTAACCTTTTTCCCTGACTATTATTGAGCAAGGAGAAAGAGTATCTCTTAGAGCATCGTGTTATATCTAGGGGGTGGCCAGTGATAAATCTGTCAGGAGTGGTTGTGCCTATGGTTGGGTGGAAAAAGGAACCCCTTTCAGTAGTCGCTTCAATTTTTCCAGTTCTGATAAGTATTTTCATACTCTGTGTAATACAATGGATGCGATGATTGAATGTCTGTGTTTATGGTTAAGTTTTAAAATGTTTGAACAATTATTAGAAATGATCGTTTGCTTATGTAAACTACCATATTTACCTGGCCTTCTATTTACCTCAACCTAGTTGTTAGAGAGTTATGGGATGTGAGTCTATGGGAGAGTTAGTGTAGGATTAACTGAAATGTTTTAGTCGTGCTGAACTTCTGAGTCTACCTTAGTGGGAATGTCAAGTTCAAACTCTGCGGAAGAAGGGTGCTTCCTTCAGTCGTTTCACCCATGTCACTGAGGGCTCATACCCATAACCTTGATCAAATTTCAAACCCCTGAAATGTGATATGATTCCATATGACCCAGGGTTGGAAACTTCTCACTGAGCCTGAAAGGAGTGAAGCTACACTAGCTTTGGAACTCCGAGAATTTGGAGCCCCGAGACCCATGACTTCACAACCCTAAAAAATAGCTAAAGGTCGAAGTCACAAATTGATAAGGGTCATGGATCTAGGAATCCATTGGGGATCTCTCTCAACCATTCAATCGAACCTAGTCAGGGGGTACTGGCAAGTACTTCGGTGAAGTCCCATTTTAGGAGAATAGGGGTGGTCTAACGTCGAAACTTCCAAATGTTGGAGTCACTAAGTTAATCTGGACCGTTGAGAGTATAGGGATGCATGTCCACAGATCAATGACTATCTAAAATTCTGGTTATTAGGCAGTATCAAAGTGTAAACAAAAGAACACGTGAGTTTCCACAAAGGTTTGCAAGCCAGAGGAAATCTTGGTTGCGGACGATAGGTGCACATGGAAATAGATTGGGCGTGGTTTGGAGTTTGAAGCTCTAGGAGGAAGCTGGGAGTTACATGCCAAACCCTTGAATGTTGAATTTATGAAGTGATGTGGACCGTCGATCCTAAATTCCAAACCAACCAGGACACATTGTGGAGTGACATGTGGCCCCCTCTTGTCCCCTATCAAATGTATCCCGTTGGACTAGAGGCATTGGATGAGAGGCTACGTGGCAGGAGATATGATAGTCTGGAGACTTGGTACTCCAAAAGAAATTGGCCAACAATCTTCAAAGTGTGAAGACTCTTGAACTCATGAATGGACAAGTAAATCTCAATCGTTGACAAGTAGAGGACATGTGGCACAAGATCCAATAATCTGAAGACTTGGCCCTCTAGAGGATTCATGATGTGGTGAGTTGATAAGCTCTGAATCCTAGAGTTGTGAAGCAACGAGATCTGTGGATCTATGGATCTACGTGGATAGATCTCAACCATGAGATTTGAAGTGCATTAAAATGATGTTTGTCTGGGTTTGACATGGCTCACTGTTGTCATTGAGGTTGATGTGGACCCACAACTAAGGTGCCACATGTCATCGGGATATGGAATTTTTTCAGACCCCTTATTCCTATTAGAGTGTGACACATGTCACCCTATTAAGAGGGCATGTGTCACCTCTGAACCTTGCTATGTGTCAGCCTTTGGTATGTGCCCGCCTGGACAAAGTGGTTGGTGATGTGACTGGGACTCTGGGAGTCTGAGACTTTGGGACTCCGGAGGATTTGGGGTGTAGTATCGTAGAGGGACCAAAAGGCCCGAAGGCCAGAGCCACATGGAAATATTATGGGACTTCAAGACTTCGGGAGGTCTCGTGAAATGAAAAAAAGAGGTTCCTAGTGTCGAAGCACCGAACGATGAGTTATCCTTAGGTGTATGCCTTAATGAGGAGGAAGATCCGTCATTGGATTTAATGGGGGATGGATCTCCACCATAGATATAGGAGTGTTGGGAGCTCCGAGACATCGATAATTCTTGATGAGATGTATGATATGGACCCACGTGGATTCCATGTGGTCCCCCACTAATAACACCCGAAGAGCTTCAGGAGAAAATAAATTGCAAACCATAACTCATATTTCAGGATGGTGGCGACCGTTAGAACGCTCGTCGCGAGCAGAAGAGGATGGATATCTCGGAGATAGGATTTGAGATAGTTAAGGAAAATGAAATTATGATTTCCCACCCTTTAAAAGATTATTTTGGGGTCAAGTGTGTTATAAATTGGTATCAGAGCATGGAAACAACACTTGTCCTGCTTGGGCTCATGAACGAGCCGCATAAAAATATTATTAGAGAAATTTAAGGGGTAATACCCTACCTTACTCCCTTCTATAAGAAATTTTTCTGAATCATTACTGAAGATAGGAATGAAAAATTCTACTATTGATAGATGTTTTGGAAATATACACTGTATGTTGCTAATGTTTCCAAATAAGGAAGTTAACTTCACTTTGCAATGATATGTGTTGTTCATGAATTGGTAGATCATTAACTAACAAAAAATGTTTTATCAACACTCAAGCAATCAATGAATAGAAGGAAAACTACATCATAAGGGATGGTGACACACCATGAGTTGGGGGAAAGCTCCCACAATAGAAAGGAAGAATATGATGAAAGGAGGGTAGTGGAAACCCATCCAAATTTGGTTGAAACCATAAGAAGCCTCATGGAAGAATTACAGAGTTGTAAGGCTGAAAATGAAAGGATCATAAAGGAGTAGGAAAAGAAAACTAAAATTAATGTATTCCTACTGCAAAGTCTATCAAATATACAAAGGAAACTACAACATGGTCCAAATTCCATTCATGTGGACATGCATCATACTAAGAAAATTCCAAGTCCACCTGAGATACAAAAGCATGGTCCTGAAAGTGGCCACACCAGGAGGAGCACCTCAAGGAAGGCCCAACATGGAGCCAAGAGACATTCACAGGAACATTCCTTTGAGGACACTGACAACTGCAGGAATCTTCTAGTCGAAAAACTAGTTCTGATTCCCAGACGAGAAGAAAGAAGAGGAAACATTCCAAGAGTCATGACCCTGAAGATTTCAATAAACCCAAAACTCCCACCTTCGATTGAGATATTAAGAAGGGGGAAGAAGAAGAATTTTGGGTACTCATCTTGAATATGTACTTCATAGTCCATGACTACTCTGAAAACGTAAAGGATTAGATAACCACTTTCAACCTGAATGGGAAATCTTCCATTTGGTGGGAGGACCTTAGGAATGTGAAATGAATCCATGAGAAGGACTTGTCATGGAAAAAATTTGAGAAACACTTCAAGAATAAATATCTATCATAAAATTACTTTGATGGGAAGACCAAGGAGTTCTATGAACTCAAGGTGGGACAACTCACCATAGATGAATATATCAAAAAATTTCTGGAGATGAAGAGGTATGTTCCCTACATAAAGGATGAAAAATTAAAGATGCAACAATTTATAAGTGGATTGCCTCAGTCCCACCGTGACAGAATTGAGTTTGATGAACCAAAGACTTTAGAAGATGTTATTCGAAAGGAAAGGTATTTCTATGAGAAATTCAAGAGTAAGACATAACCCCATGAAGACTGGAAGAAGAGAAACAATTTGGGATTCAGGAAGAAAGCGTTTAAATGCTCAATAATTAAGAACCATGGGAAAATATCTAGGATGATCCTTCCTACTATAAGTGTGTATCAGCAAAATTTTCCATCCCAGAGTGGAAATAAACCATTTGGATAAATCCCAAGTAAGACTGATAACACAAAGAGAGAACCCTTGAAATGTTCGGGTTGTGGAGAAGAACATCTACTAAGGGACTATCTGCATAGCTAAAAAAACAATAAGAGGGACTACAATGTCCAAGAGGCTACCAGAATCAATGATGTGGCTAGGAGCATGCCACAAATTTATGAAGCCTTGGATAATAGACAATATGACCACTAAGCATCAATGGTGGAGATGGAAGGTAGGATTGCCAATCATCTTGTTTCCATTTTAATTGACCTCGGTTCTAATTTGAGTTATGTAGCTCCTCAAACTGTTGAGAAATGTAAATTGCAATGAGTTAAACTTGTTAAATCATGGCTGGTACAACTAGACACTAGAACCAAAAGAAAAGTAATAGAGGTCATACCAGCATGCCAATTCGTTATAAGTGGATTTCCCACCCAAGAGTACCTAAACATACTTTATTTAGGATCTTATGACCTACTTATTGGCATGGACTAGTTGGCTTCCCATAAAACCAAGTTGGACTTTTAAAGTAAAAATTTGGAGTGTGAAAATGAATAAGGAAGAAGGATAACCCTACAAGGGATTCAAAATCTTGTCTCAGTCAGATAAATATCAACCCTCCAAGTGAATAATTATTGCAGAAGGGATGTCCCTTGTATGCAATATAAGTGTTGAACTATGCTGAGAACAACAAACCCAACCTAGAGGACCATCCCATACTAAGAGAATATAAATATGTATTCCTAGAAGACGTGGTAGGTCTACCTCCAAGAAGGGATATTGACTTTTCAATAGAACTTGTAACATTAGTGGTGCCAATGTATAGAACACCCTACAAAATGAGTACACTTGAGATAGTTGAGCTCAAACTATAGCTAAAGGAGATGTGGGTCAAATGATACATTCAGCCTAGTGTGTCTCCATGGGGATAACCAACCTTGTTTGTGAAAAATAAGGTGGCACACTCAGATTGTGCATAGATTATAGACAACTCAATAAGATGACCATCAAGAATAGGTATCCCTTAGCAAGGATCAATGATTTATTTGACCAATTAAGGGGTGCTACAATCTTCTCCAAGATTGACTTGAGGTATGTATACCATCAGGTTCGAATTAAATATGAAGACATCCACAAGACAACCTTTAGGACAAGATATGGTCACTACGAATTTGTGGTGGTGCCATTTGGTCTTACCAATGCACCATCCAATTTTATGTGCTTAAATAATAATGTATCAAAAATTTCTTGGATAGGTTTTTGTTGGTTTTCATTGATGATATCCTAATCTATTCGAAGAAAAGGGAAGATCATGAAGAACATCCCAAGCTAGTACTTAAGGTACTAAGAGAACATCAACTCTATGCTAATCTTAGTAAGTGTGACTTTTTTCCATAAAAAAGTTCATTACTTAGGACATGTTATTTATGAGGAAGGAGTGGTAGTTGATCCTGACAAGATTAAATCCATCATGGATTGGCCTACCCCAAAGGATGTATTTGATATTAGATCCTTTATGGGCCTAGAAGGATACTATAGGAGGTTCATAAAGGGATTCTCCAAGATTGGTTTCCCAATCACCTCCCTTCAGAAAAAGGGGATTAAATTCCTTTGGACACCCGAATGCGAAGAAAGATTTCAAGAGATGAAATACCTTCTAGCCAATGTGCATGTGTTGCATATTGCAAACCCAAACAATGACTTCCTTGTGTGTACAGATCCCTACAAGGAAGGGCTCAAAGGAGTCCTTATGCAAGAAGGACATGTGATTTTCTATGAATCCATAAAATTGAATGAGAATGAAGTTAATTATGTGACCCACAATGTCGAATTGGATTCCATCGTGCATGATTTAAAAATGTGGAGGAATTACCTCTTAGGTAGAAGATTTGTTCTTATGACAAGTGATAGTGGGTTGAGATATTTGTTTGATCAACCAAAAATCAATGTGAGACAAGCTAGGTGGATGGATCTCCTTAGTTAGTTTGATTTTGAAATCAAACATATCAAAGGAAATGAGAATAGGGTGGTTGATGCCCTTAGTATAAGTATGAAAGTGGTTCACTTGGAAAATGTAAGAGACAATGAATCAAAAATCAAAGAGTGAGTTAAAAGTGCACAAGAAATAGATGCATTTTTCAAGACCGTGACATCATACCTAAAGTAAGAGCCCACAGGGATGAAGTATGAAGGATATTAGATGTTTGATGATGGACTGCTAACTTATAAGGGCATATTGTATATTCTGAATTGTGACGACTTGAAGAGGTTCATAATGGATGAACTACACAAAATACCATATACTAGTCATCCTGGTTGTCTGAAAATGATCACGACCACTAGGAAACTATTTCATTGGCCTGGACTGAAAAAGGACATAGATGATTGCTTAGCTAAGTGTCTAGAATTTAAGCAAGTCAAAGCAGAGCACCGACACCCAACAAGGTTGTTGCAGCCCCTACCAATTCTCGAATGGAAATGGGAAACCATATACATGGATTTCATCACATGATTACCAAAATCAACCAAACAGAACAATGCCATCATGGTAGTTGTGGACAAACTGAGAAAGGCCGCTCACTTCATACCTCTCAAGTCAACTTGCAAGGAAATAGATATTGACAATATTTTCATGAAAGAAATATTTAGACCGCATGGCATGCCTAAGGAAATTATATACCACAGATATACAAAATTTACTTCAAAATTTTGGAAATCTCTGTTTGTTGGTTTTGAAACAAAATTTCTCTTTAGTACAACCTATCACCCTCAAACTGATGGGAATATAGAGAGGGTAAACCAATTGTTGGAATACATGTTGAGGATGAATGTAATGCATCAACCCAAGAAGTGGGAAGACTACCTACCACTGGTGTAATTTTCCTACAACAATGGCTATCAATATTCATTAAAAATGAGCCCTTTTGAAGCCCTCTATGGAAGACAATGCAACATTCCAATCAGCTGGAACAACCCAGTAGACAGAGTTACAATCAAGATATATATGCTAAAGGAAATGGAACAACAAGTAATTCATATTAGACAGAATATGAAAATAGCCCAGGATAGACAAAAGAGTTATGCAGACATGAAAAAGGACTCCTAGAGATTTCAAGGTAGGGGATCATGTATATCTCCGAGTTAGACCCAAGAAAATCTCTTTGAGGATGGGAGCTTGTGCCAATTTGGTACCTTGGTCTTGTGGAGCCTTTGAAATTTTGTATAGAGTGGGACCTGTAGCCTATAGGATAGAACTTCCTCCCATAGAGAAGGCACATAATGTTTTCCATGTCTCGTTATTAAAGAAATATGTACATGATTCTAATCATATTATTGACTAGTCTATGATTTAGGTGTAACCATAGGGAGAATTCCTTCCAGAACCTCAATGCATAATAGATAGGAAGTAAATCCCACTCTAGAACAGAACCATTGCACAGGTCAAGGTGCAATGGAAACACTTTAGCCCAGATGAGGCTACATGGGAAATGGAGGATGCCATGAAACAAACATATCTATTTTTGTTTACTTCTGTACAAACAGATCACATCGACATATAGAACATCGAGGAAGATGTTAATTTAAGGGGAGGGGATTGTAATACCCTTGTTTCCCCCATTTTGTAAATATAACTATAATTGGCCAAGAGACTATGGAGGACTAGATATGTGTCAATGTTTTATTTGATGAACCTTTGTATAACATGGTCAATGTGTTGGCCCTTGACCAATTTGTGGGAGATACTTGGTCATATTTGACCTTTTTTGGGACTTCGATGCCCTATCAAAGGAAGCATGCTAGACGAAATAGAGATCACAGGATCTCGGTCCACTTTTGGGCCCCTTTTTAGGGTTTGGGTTAATATAATGGGAAAGGGATGTCGACCCGTGGGATTACCCATGCTTAGGCCCACTTTTGTATGTATAAATAGATGTCTAAGAAAGGTAGAAGAGATTCGATGGCTTAGTTCTAGTAATTAGATCTGTGTGATTGAATGTGGATTGTAAATTATCTGTGCATGATTGTAAGAGACTTGCAGATCTTAGTGCAAGGTGTTGTAGGAGGTTGTGAAAGGATTTGTGTTGAAGCACAAGGAAGAAGAATCTAGCGAGCTGCACAGATATTCTTTCCTGTGCAGAGTAAGGTTTCTTGAGGCTCTATGTTGTAACTACTTGACCGAGATAATAAAGAAGAAGAGTTGGTGGACGTAGCCCCAGGGTGGGGGTGAACCACATAAATCTGTGTGTAATGCTTCATGCTTTGATTCAATGTGTTTACTTCTTCTTATGCTAAGTGTTTTGATATTTGTAGGAATATCTGCTTATGATTTGTGCTCCTAGATATGTATGAATGTTAGATATGATGTGTATGAAGATGCTTAATGTTTATCTATTGGGTTTGATCTAGCTTATTGTTGCTAAGTGCTTTAATACTATAGATTAGTGTGAATGTTGCGAAGCTCTGTCTTATAAGCAAAGTGGTTATTGAATGTATCTTGAGGAACAAATGATGCTAAGTGCTCTAGTAAGTTGTATAATCACAGATATGTGTCCCAACTAAGGTTGGAGACACCTGAGACTTGCAACCACCCCTACCTCTACCTTGGGTGAGACTTCATATTCTTCGCAGGTGTTTCCGAAAGGGCCAGTAGTTAGGGTTTTGTTGGTGCGTTGTTGTAGCGTTGAACCCTGGGTCTGCCCCTATGCTAACAAATGGTTCTGATGTTGGGATTAGAACTGTGATTGATGGGAACTGAGAAATAAAATCTTTGTGCAAAGATTCGATCTAGAAACCAGGAAATCTCTGTGCATAGATCTGTTGCCCTAGTGCGCAGTGTTCTACTTAACCTGTGAAGCTTTGTACCAAGAAAGAAAGGTCAGATCTGTAGAAAAGAGGTAAGATCTGTAAGATTTGTGCTCTGATAGAGGTAAGAATAATCAAAAATTTTTAGATCTGGAAGCTTTGTGCTCTACAAAAGTAAAATAAGTGAAATTTTTTGTTTCTAGAGTATGGATCTAGGTATGTTTGATAGATTATGTCCTATCTTGGAAACTAGGGCTCTGATAGATGAAAGAAATTTTGATATGAATAGATATGATATATATGTTATACCTATGCATAGAAAGAATGTCTAGACTAACAAGCGGATGTAGGATCCTTGAAAGAAATTTTTGCAGGCTAGCTACCATAACCCTAGTGTGCAGTACATAAGAGGTTGGGGATCATTTAAAAGAAAGAGAGGATCAACCCTTTGTTATAGTTGCAGAAGACTAGGACATCTTGCTAAGGAATTCCTTGGTGGAAGACCTAGTTGTCTCTGTTGCAAAGCTTCGGACCATGAAGTATTAGATTTCCCTAGAATGATTGCTAAAATGGAAGGCATGAATCTGAAAGAAGAAAAGCCTAAGGCAGATCTAGAAATAATAGAACCCTGGAGAGAATCAGACAAGATTTTAGTACATATACAAGACACCTTGAATGATCACCGGCATGTTAGATTATCATAGGTTTTAAAAAAGAAAGAATGCATCGAGGTAAGAATAAGAGACTTCGACGTTGACTGTGTTCTAGATGAGGAAACACAGGTGAATGTTATGACAAAAAGAACTTGGGAAGATATAGGGAGGCCTATTATGACCCCTTCACGAAGTGGAATAGGGTTATTCAGAGGGGAACTAGTGAACCTATGTGGAAGGCTCAATCAGATATCTATGAATGCTAATGGAACTTCAATAGAAGAAGATTTTGAGATTATCAAATTTATTGAGGACAACGCCCCGTTTACTATGTTACTTGGAAATCCTTGGATTGAAAGAGATCAACCCAGAAAGAAGGAAGAATAATTTTTTTTAGAACAACAGAGACAAGAGTTAAAAGAATTCATGACCAGAAGGATCGCGCAGTTGATTGAAGAACATGAAAATAGATCGAAGCTATATCACACTAGGAACCCAAATGTCAAAGTTATCAGAACACTAGAGGACTCATGGAAGACTGAAGTTTCTGTCTCAGATAAATAAGAGATGTTATACCTGAACCCTAAGAAAGAACCTCAGCAGGGAAAAGTAACTATATCCAAGGAAAATAAGAGCCAGAATGGGAAAAGAACTATTGAAACAAAGCTCACTGGAAAAGAAAGGTAGAAAATTAAGTAACAAGAAGGAAAAGATTGATATGTTGTAGGAGATTCCAGATAGAACATCGCAGAAATAAAACTTGTAGAATGGGAGCTCCGACGAGATATCAGAACAATGACCTATGTCACTTCGTTGTGATAAAGCGATATAGCCTTTGGACTGATATACCTGTTTGACTTCCTCCCCGAATGGACAGAAAAACATTAAAGTATCATCACTAGATCATTGGACCGCATCATAACAGACAGATCAATGTTAATGGAAGCTTCATGCCCATTGCAAGAAGACCATTGCTGAATTTCTTATTTAGTTCGTCGCGCCATGCATGAAGAACACTTTTTCCAACTGAGAATTAGAACCCCACGAATAGTAGTTGTATATAGTGGTCATTGCGATCTGGTTGGTCATCCTAGTATAGTATTTGATATCACTATGAACCCCGACTAATTTTTCTCTCCGAGCGCATATGTCCAACGAATTTAGAAAAACTGAAGAATCTGCAAGAGAGGTACTTGCTAACCTCAGAAATGAAAGAGTCATGTCAAAACAAGGGTTGTCTGCAGGTTTATAGGCATCCTCGATCAGAGGAGTGCAAGCCTCCCCATCGATTGCTCGAGCAGGAACATCCCGAGCCGATGCAGAAAGCAGAACCAAACATAAAGATGATATAGCCAATGAGAGGTTGGTTCCATCCATCCTACATGCTTACATACCACCTCTGAGAGGTGCGATCAACATAGACAACGTGCCTAGAGACTTCAAGTACACTCTAGTCACTACGTACCTACTGAAAGGGGTACGCGTAGTCCGCGCAGATCAAGACAAGATTGCAACATTGAAGTTTAGTGACTTCAACCTAGGGGATTGTAAAGTCTACAACACACTTTCCCCGTACAAGTACCTAACCATAACCAAGGGCAAGAAATCGTAGATCATCCTTCAACAATGGACTATGAACCTTGTGTAGTCCACTCTGTTGAACATCATGAAGATCCCACATTTCAGATGTCACCAAGAAGTCAATGCCTCTGTTAAGCTACTCCTGGTGAGCTACTATAGAAGAAACCTATGGTTGAGTTTTCGCATCACAGTTGATCCAACGCTGATCAATAGGATCACAGGTCTTAGCATGAAGGGCCCTGATCCCCATGACTACTATCCTAGAAAGACCGCAGACCGCGCTCTTTCTCAGAAGATCAAAGAAGCTTATGGCGATGTTGAGAAAGGAGCACGAGGCTACAAGGTTGCCTCTATTCGGAGTGGCACAGTGTGCCTTGCATGTTAGTTGATCAAAGGGAATCTTGTTCGCAAGAATCCACCCACGCAAGTATCTGACTTTGTAGTTGACCTCGCTGGAAAGTGTGCAGAGGGACTACAAATGAACTGGGGGAAGTACCTGGTGAATCAACTAGAGATCAATTGCAAAGAATCTCAGGATCAGGGGCATGAATTCCATTTTAGCTGGCTCTTGTTACTTATATATTTCGTTGCATGGGAGCTACCGGAAGAGGCAACCTTCCCGGACCTCGACCCTTTTGAGCCCTTAGCTGCGAAGTTCAGTACCTTATGGTACTTGAAATATATGATAAAAAAATGGTAATCCAATGTTGTATTCCATTCCTACTACAATCAGTTGAAGCGCGCCATCCAGTCTGAGCCTCAGATAACCCCGAATACCCTCTTTAGGTTCAGGCCCTTAATGAAGTTCAACGCGGACCACCACTTCATTTACATAACAACACGTGTTGATGAGAACAAAGAGAAGTTACAGTCTTATTATAAGATGACAGAAGAAGACCTGGAGGAAATCACCAAGGAATGCTCGACAGACCTCCTTATTTCATCAGACCCTGTAGAATTGTTTGACATCGACATCCCAGAAGCTACACAAGATACACCTGGGCCCAGTAAGACGAAGTAAAAAATGAAGACAAAGAAGGATGAGGAAATACAGGATATAAACAACATATCTGTAAGGACCACATCCATTTCACCTGAGAAAGAAGGTAATGACGAAGAATTCGAACAGAGGCCAGAAGACGAAGAGGAATTGTCTAAGAAAAGGAAGGTTTCACCTCTTAAACCTTCCTCCCGGAAGAAACCTAGAATCCTTGTAACCAAGATGAAGACCACGCTCACCCCATATGACTTTAGTTTCCTCCTCACCACTATGAATGAAGCTATATAAGAAATAAAAAAAAAGAAGGAAACCAAGAAAGAGGCAATGTACAACATAATTGAGAGCGATCTCCAAGGAGTGCAGTAGGCACTTCAGTCTAGCGCGTAGTCTCCACTGCACCCCTGCCAGAAGGAACAACAAAAGAGGTAGATGAACCAGTTCAACTATGCAAGATTGTTTCCACAGTCGAAGCATGCCTTCGGAAAGCACAGGAAGAAACCACATAGGCTACCCAGGCCTTAAAGCAAGCATAGGAGGAAATCATTGAGCAGTGCTGAGTTGCGCAACAAGAGAGGGACGCTCTCCAAGAAAAAATGGAACTAATGGTGCTAAGTGATCTAGTAAGTTGTATAATCATAGATCTGTGTCCCAGCCAAGGTTGCAGACACCTGAGTCTTGCAACCACCCCTGCCTCTACCTTGGGTGAGACTTCATCTACTTCGCAGGTGTTGTTGAAAGGGATGGTAGTTAGGGTTTTGTTGGTGCACTATTGTAGCGTTGAACCCTGGGTCTGCCCCTGTGCCAACAAAATGTATGTATTTTCTATTATTAATAGAAAATGGATATGTGTTGCACAATTGTTGAAAGGGGGAGTTTTCCAAGATAGAACATGGATTCTATGAGAGATATGGTGAAGGGACGCTGGTCCATAGATCAATGACTGTTGGGAGTAAAGGGACGTTGGTCCAAAGATCAATGACTATTTTTAAGTTTGGTTATTTGGAGGTATCAAAGTGTAAACAAAAGAACATGCGAGTTTCCTTGAAGCTCTGCAAGCCGGAGTAAATCATGGCGGAGAATGCTAGATGCACATGGTGATATATTTGGCATGGTTCAAAGTTTGAAGCTTTGGGAGGAAGCTAGGAGTTACACGCCAAACCCCCGAATGATGAATTTGCGAAGTGACATGGATCGTTGATACTCAAATCCTTTTGGATCCTTCTCAGTCGTTGATATAAGGACTATGTTGAGAACCCCTCCTAACTACCCAACCAACCAATACACATCTTGGAGAGACACGTGACCCCCTCTTATCCACTGTCAAATGTCTCCCATTGGAATATAGCTGTTGGATGAGAGGCTATGTGGCGGGAGATCTGATAGTATAGAGACTTGGTACTTTGGAGGAACTTGGCTAAGAGTCTTCAGAGTGGGAAGACTTCTGAAGTCATGAATGGCAAAGTAAATCTCAATTGTTGACAGATAGAGGACATATCGCGCCATATCTAATAATCAAAAGACTTGTCCCTCCGGGGGATTCACGATGTGGTGAGTCGATAAGATCAAAATCTTGGAGTTGTGAAGCAACGAGAGCCATGGATCTATGGACCTAGGTGGATAGATCTCGACCGTGAGCTCTAAAGGACATTAGAAGGTTGTTTTTCTAGGTTTGACGTGGCTCACTGACATGATCTAGGGTGACGTGGACCCGCAACGAAGGTGCCATGTGTCATTGGGATATGGAATTTTTTCATACCTCTTATGCCTATTAAACCATGACATGTGTCACCCTCTTAAGAGGGCACATGTCACCCTTGACCCTTGCTACATGTCAACATTTGGTACGTTCCTGCCTGGCCAAAGTGGTTGGTGATGTGACCGGGACTCCAAAAATATGAGACTTTGGGAGTCCGAGACTCTGGAGGATTTGGGGTGTAGTATTGTAGAGGGACCAAAAGGCCCGAAGTTCGAAGCCATGTGGAAATATTATGGGACTTTAGGACTCCGGGAGGTCTCCTGCAAAGACAAAAAGAGGTGCCCTGTGTTGAAGCACCGAACGTTAGGTTATCCTTAGGCGTATTCCTTAATTAGGATGAATATTGTCATCAGATTTAATGGGGGATGGATATCCACCATACATATCAGAGCATTGGTGATGCATACCCCCTCCCCTCCTAAGTGTTGTGCAACCTCCTGGTATAGGATAAATCAAGAAACTGAGTCGGATCAACTCTTTGGGTCTCTGCTAGACCACAAACCCACTTACACAGGTCCTTTCTCCTAATGCATAGGTCATATGAGACCTATGGGTCCTCTCCTGAGAACTATGAGAATTTCAATTTTTGAAGGGCGCTAGCTCTTCTTTGGCTAAACCCCTCCTCCACATGACCACGACTGTGACCTCTCGCCTAAGACAAAAAGGTATTTCATGATTTCGCGTGTCAGTTCTTTTCATGTGAATCACCCGAATATCTCGACCTCTAAAATCCTGATAAGGGCCTAACACTTGCTAGCTCCTCCCTTATCCTCTTTCCATATGACCCCTCGCTATGACCTGGGTCCAAACCTCCGAGCGCATCGGGATTTTGCGTGTCGGTGATTCCCTATGTGAGGCACCTCTGTTCTCTCGACTTTTGAAATGTCGATATTTTAGAGCACAAATAAATGGCTCAGATCCTCTGAGATCTGACGACTCCTATCAAATCGTGAACTCGGGCCTCACAAGTTCCCATGATTCTTCCCTTTGACTTTTCTATTGTGTGAGGCAGCGAAACATTGATCGCTTGCCACACGTCCCTTTTGATGGAAGGCTCCGATGGATTTG
The DNA here is from genome assembly GCA_009831015.1 of Picea engelmannii. Taxonomy (NCBI): domain Eukaryota; kingdom Viridiplantae; phylum Streptophyta; class Pinopsida; order Pinales; family Pinaceae; genus Picea; species Picea engelmannii. Next base: position 12,864 of record ML813260.1, on the reverse strand, counting down.
GGACTTCACATTTAGCGAGGTTGAAAGACTTCTCTCCTCAAATATTTCGATCCCCGAAACCCTAAAATTTTCCCTAGACAAACAACGGTCCAGATCTCTCCTCAATCAATGACTAGGATCTTTTCGCAAGTTCGCGTTTCACGATTTTTCACAAACTTTCCCTTTGAATTTTCCCTCTTGTGAGTCAGTGATATGTTGATCTCTCACCACACGTCCCTCCTAATGGATGGTTCTGATGATGTTGAGAGTTCATGACTTGTGACCTCCAAGTCATGACCTCCTTCACATTCTCGACTCCCAAAATGTCGATATCTCGGAGTGCCCCAAATCCGATGGTTCACGCTCCTCTCGATCCAATGGTTGTTGGTCCATGCGCTCAGATCCTATGGTCCAGATATGATCTTCTCCTGTGCGCTCTTCTAGGTGTCTAGATGTGAGATTCAACGGTCCAGATCCCTTCCTCTACAACTGATTTGATGGATGTTATGATCCTCCTCCTAAGCTTGGGATTTCTTCCTGACTTGGAATATTTCAGTGTTTCAAAGGTCTCGACCTTCGATTTATCTCCTGCGAGACTTGAAAATTTGGGTCTCACCTGCGTTCTAGAAATGTTATCTCTCTTGATATTTCGAACTTGAAACAATTCACTCCTCTACACACTCCTTGTGCTCTGAATATCCTTCATATGGTATCCTCTCCACACTTCATCTGGGTGTTGGCCTTGTGCACTCCTTGCACCAGTCTTCCTCCAGAGTATTCAACAACTTTGTATCAACCCTTTCACTCTTGGAAGGGATATAAGTTCCCTCTTGGAAACTTATGCTCAATAACTCCTTGCTGTGTCGATAGAGTATTTAGTAACTCTGTGAGTGTCTTCTCCTCGACACTTATCTTCTCGCAGAACTCAAAACAAAGTCCTCTTGTGCACTCCTTACAATCTCTCAATGCCCACCTGGCAGAGCTCTATAAAATCCTCAGAAATTTTGTCTCTCCCTGTGCCTTCTCTGCACAGTTCCTCCTCTAAGGTATTCAGTAACCTTGAGGTTCCTCTTGAGTTTATGATCACTCTGGTGTGCCCTCCTGGCACGTTCTTTCTGACTCTGCAGAGTTCATATGTGCACTCCTTGCGTTGGGTACATAATCTCCAATGTTCTATTGTGCACTCCTTGCACATCCTAAAGAACCCAGAATGATACTTCAGACTCAGAAAAAGATAGAGAAATCTATCTTCCTACTGTAAATGAAACGTATCATACATCTACAATATTCATTCATGAAATACAAAATACATGAACAACAATATGTAGTAAAAACTGCTTTTCTATTATGTCTGTGTATCTATACAGATGATTACAAAAATTGGACTGTGACAAAGTCCCAGTTCCCTCAAGCTCTCTCTCAGAGCTTATAAGACCTCCTCGTGCCTCCTAAGACTCTCTCCCTCTCTTGAGAGCTCTCTCTTCAATATCCTAAGTCTCCTAAGTCTCCTAATTAAAAAAGAGGGCTGCTACGAGCTTATCCTCTTCACCGCCTTAGTGCCATCGCTATCCCAGTTACGACACCATACTTCTATGGCTACATTACATGAATGGATGTCCAGACCTAACTATGATCTGGACCCGCTACAGGTAACCATTTAAGGAAACCCTATCCACTACCTGTACAAATGCGTGGTCTGGCATTTATCATCCTTACAACATGATAATCCGTATAGGATTATTTTAAATTTAAAAAATGGGAGGGTCAACGCCTCTCCCTTTCTCCATTGCGCATCTATGTGTTGGCGTGCTGGCGAATATGATGAGGTGGAGTGATTCTATTACATCATACTCCCCTTCTGGGAAAAACATGAGCTCCTTCTCATGAGTTTCTCTTCTCCAGTGTTGAAATCCTCCTGGATCCCAAATTCTCTTTTGGAGTTGTCTTCTTATTCCTTTCTACCTATGTTGTTGTTGTTGCTACCTCCCTGCTACTCTTGTAGGTCCTCCTCTATTCAACTCCCTTCTGCTAACAGATTATGTTGCTGAACTCAACATCAACCTTCTGATTTCTTCGATCACCTTGTCTAGATGATCAATTGGATGGCTCTTCTTTTGCAGCCTTCCCTGCTGCACTTCCTTCTTTCAAATGGGTAGATAAACTCGATCCCCACTTATATATTCATCTCCTATGGCACTAACTATCCATCCTACTTCAGATGCCTCTCCTGCAGTCTCATCACTAAGATGCTGCTCAACTTCTTCCTCTGACAGATTTTCTTCTGTCGTTTCTTCTTGTGCTAGTTCAGCTCCAGCTTCCTCCAACTGCTCTCCAGACTTGAATTATGCTTTACCTTTCGCTGCATGCTTTAGTGCTGCAATCATCCACTGTTCATCTTCCCGTATGAAATTTTTGAGCAACTACGTCGAATTCTCTTCTCCTATGATCTGTATGACTGTCTATTCATGGAAGTCATTTACTAGCTCTAGAGTTTTCAACCAATCCTCCAACATGTTCAATTCCTTTTCCCATTGAGTGAGCAATTCATCTGAATTATCCTCTTTTTCTGTTGGGGTAGACATCAATATCTTCTCCTTCTCCTCCTCTTTGACAGTCTCTGTTGGCTGTCCTTATTCACATGCTTTTGCCTCAACCGGGCTATCTAGTAGGAATATCTGAATTCCCCCAATGATTAGAATGGTCCTCTGATCTTCCTCCTCTATGCTAGAAGCATTTAACTTCTCATCATATTCATTCACATGGTATGAAAATCCACATGAATCTATTAACACTCCTTTCTGACTTGAACTTGCTTCTGAGCTCCCAAGACTTTCAGACAGTCTCATTTCTCTCCCCTTGTCCACCTAGAAATTTGGGAATTTTCTGCTCCCCACCTGGAAGTCCATGAGATCAACTGATCCCATCCCGTTTCCCATTTGGAAATCTGAACCTTCAGCATTGCTCCTCTGGTAGTATATGAGACTTCCACCTGGTCTCTTTCTATTTCCCACCTGGCAACTCGAAAGTCCCTTTCTACCCACATGACAGTATATGAGATCTTCTGCTAATCTCATATCCTTGCCCACCTGGAAATATGAATTTCCACCACTGTCCTCTTGACAATATATGATATCCTCTGATGATCTCATTTCATTACCCACCTGAAAATATGAAAATCCATCTCTGGCCTCTTGGCAGTTCATGAGACCTCAATCTGATCTCCCTTCCTCATCACTAAGGGTTTCTCCAAATTCTGGCTCACAAATACAAACCAGCTCTATGTCACTAAGGTTTTCAGCATACCTCAGCCACTTCCTCAACTCTTGTTTATGTTTCCTGGCCAACAAATTTTGAACAGGCCATTTAGCTTTCCTGTTAAGAGGCCATTCGTATCTCCAGTGTACCTTTGCCTCCTGTTGCATCTTCAATGTCAACTATTCCATTCTTTCTCTTATTTCAATGAGCTCCTTTTCAATTTATGCTTTACTCTTCTATTGGTGGTCTCCTCTTTGAACAAGCTCATGGCCTTTAGTAGCCATCCTTCTTTGTCTTCAGCCCTCCTGGCTATCTACCATTTGTTGCACACCTTGCAACCATATTTACAGAGCATCAATACTCTGTCTTCCTTCACCTACTGTCCACAAGTGAACTTCAAATTCTAATACCATTTGATGTAGTCAGATTGTCTTCCCTATCTCCTTTGCCTGAAATCTACAGACGAAATTCAACTCTCATACTGCTTGATGGTATCAAAGTATCTCCTGTCACCGTCTCTCCTTTTGTCTATGGTCTGCAAACAAAATTTCATCTATGATACCACTTGATGGTGTGTATCAAAGTATTTTATTTATCTACTCTCTGCTACATAATTTAAAATCTGTGCTCGGATACCACTTGATGCAAACCCCCTCCCCTCCTAAGTGTTGCATGACCTCCTGGTCTAGGATCGATCAAGAAACTGAGTTAGATCGACTCTTTGGGTCTCCTCTAGACCCCAAACCCACTTACACAAGTCCTTTCTCCAAATGCACAAGTCATATGAGACCTGCAGGCCCTCTCCTAAGTGTTATGCAAATTTCAATGTTTGATGGGCGCTATCTCTTCTCTGGCTAAATCCCTCCTCCGCATGACCACGGCTATCACCACTCACCTAAGCCAAAAAGGAGTTTCACAATTTTGTGTGTCGGGTCTTTGCATGTGAGTCACCCGACTCTCCCGACCTCTGAAATCTCAACAAGGGCCTAGCACTTGCTAGCTCCTCCCTTATCCTCTTTCCATATGACCCCTTGCTATGACTTGGGTCCAAACCTCCGAGCGCATCAGGATTTCACGTGTCGGGGATTCTCGATGTGAGGCACCTTCATTCTCCCAACTTTCGAAATGCCGATATTTTGGAGCACAAATCAACGACTCAGATCCTCTGAGATCTGACGGCTCCTATCAAATCATGAACTCGAGCCTCGTGAGTTCCCACGATTCTTCCCTTTGACTTCTCTATTGTGAGAGTCAGTGAAACACTGATCTCTTGCCACACGTCCCTTTCGATGAAAAACTTCAATGGATTTGAGACTTCATGTTTCGCGAGGTCTAAATACTTCTCTCCTTAGATATTCCGATCCTAAAAACCTCGAAATTCTCCCTGGACAACCTACGGTCTAGATCTCTCCTCAATGAACGATTGGGATCTTTTCGCAAGTTTTCACAAACTTTCCCTTTGACTTTTCCCTCCTGTGAGTCAGCGAAATGTTGATCTCTCACCATGTGTCCCTCCCAATGGATGGTTCTAATGATGTTGGGATTTCACGAATTGTGACCTCCAAGTCATGACCTCCTTCACATTCCCGACTCCTGAAATGTTGATATCTCAGAGCGCCCCAAATTCGATGGTTCACGCTCCTCTAGATCCAATGACTGTTGGTCCACACGCTCAAATCCTATGGTCTAGATCTGATCTTCTCCTATGCACTCTTCTAGGTGTCGAGACGTGAGATTCAATGGTCCAGATCCCTTCCTCTGTAGTTTATTTGACGATTGTTATGCTCTTCCTCTTGAGCTTGTGATTTCTTCCTGACTTGGAATATTTCAGTGTTTCGAAGGTCTCGGCCTTCAATTTTTTTCCTGTGAGCCTTGCAACTTTGGGTCTTGCCTTTGTTCTGGAAACAATATCTCTCCTTAGATTTCGAACTTGAAACAATTCTCTCCTCTGCACACCCTTGTTCTCTGACTAGCCTTTAGATGGTAGTCTCTCCACACTTCATCCAAGTGTTGGTCTGGTGCACTCCTTGCACCGGTCTTCCTCCATAGTATTCAACAACTCTGTATCAACCCTTTCACTCCTGGAAGGGCTATGAGTGCCCTCTTGGTGACTTATGCTCAAGCACTCGTTGCTGAGATGATAGAGTATTTAGTAACTCTGTGAGTGTATTCTCCTCGACACTTCTCTTCTCGCAGAACTCGAAACAAAGTCCTATTGTGCTCTCCTTGCACTCACTCAATTCCCACTTGGCAAAGCTCTATAGAATCCTCAGAAATTTTGTCTCTCCATGTGCCTTCTCTGCATAGTTCCTCCTCTAAGGTATTCAGTAACCTTAAGGTTCCTCTTGAGTTTATGATCACTCTGGTGTTCCCTCCTGGCACATTCTTTCTTACTCTGCAGAGTTCATATGCACACTCCTTGCACTGGCTACAAAACCTCCAATGTTCTGTTGTGCACTCCTTGTACAATGTAAAGAACCCATAATGATACTTCAAACTCAAACAAAGATAGAGAAATCTATCTTCCTACTATAAATGAAACTTATCATACATCTACAGTATTCATTCATGAAATACAAAATACATGAACAACAATATGCAGGAAAAACTGCTTTTCTATTATGTCTGTGTATCTATACAGATGATTACAAAAACTGTATTGTGACAAAGTCCCAGTTCCCTCAAGCTCTCTCTCATAAATTCTAAGACCTCCTCAGGCCTCCTAAGACTCTCTCCCTCTCTTGAGATCTCTCAATTCAATCTCCTAAGTCTCCTAATTACAAAAGAGGGCTTCTACGAGCTTATCCTCTTCACTGCCTTAGTTCCATCGCTATCCCAGTTACGACACCATAATTCTATGGCTACATTAGATAAATGGATGTCCATACCTGACTACGATATGGACCCACTACAGGTAACCATTTAAGGCAACCCTATCCACTACATGTAGAAAGGCGTGGTTTGGAATTTATCAGCCTTACAACACGATAATCTGTATAGGATTATCTTAAATTTAAAAAATGGGAGGGTCGACGCCTCTCCCTTTCTCCATTGCATGATTTCATGTTAGCGTGCTGGCACATATGATGAGGTGGAGAGATGCTCCTACATCATTTGGGAGCTCCGGGACATTGGGATTCTGGAAGAGATGTATGAGATGGACCCATGTGGATGAAACATGGCCCTCCACTAATAACGCTCAAAGATCTTTGGGAGGAAATAACTTGCAAACCAGAACTCAGATTTCAGGATGGTGGCGACCATTAGAATTCTTGTGGCGAGTAGAAGCCTATGGAGATCCCATAGTTAGGATTTGATATAGTTAAGTAAAATGAAATTATGATGCCCCACCCTTTAAAAGAGTAGTTTGGGGTCGGGTGTGTTACAAAGGACATATCTAGCCATCCATCAGAGGGCCATCAATGATGAAAATATGCAGGTGAGTTAAGTGTTGAGACAAGGGGGGGCCAGATCAGTGAAAGAATCCAGATCGTCGATCTGGAGAACTTTGGGAGTAATGTTAGTTGTCATATATAGAAGTAGTGGAAGGATAGAGTAAGCAATAAGTGTTAACCGATAGTAAGTGGTCATCATCTCTTTATGACCATTTCAAAAAGTAATCCTATGATAGGTTGAAAGGTTGTAAAATGAAAAAATCGTGAAATACTGGAATCCTAAAATCACGCGAACCATTGGATCATGAGGTCAGTTTTGTTAGAAGCCACAGAGAAATATCGACCATTGGGTCAACTCTTGATTAAGTCCTATCTATCTATTTGATTGGAATGAGAGATAGAGGTTGAGGAAATTGGATCGTTGATCTGGAAACGTGATCAACGATGGAGGAGTAACAATGCTCCACAAGTTGCACGAGTGTTAATTATGGGGAAGTGTGGTGCTATTAATCTGGATAGTCAATGAAATTGATGATGCATCACTTCAGGATTAATGTGTATAGTGACAAAGTGTTAATGTGCCACCTTGTCGGATTTGCGTAGGTCGTCAATCTCACTGTTTGATTGAAACATGACTGTTGGATCACCCCTTTGGTTGGTGATCATTGTAACCTCTAATCGCGAGGTTAATGAAGGAAATCAATGATCCTGATTAAATCACACAAAGGGATAAGCACATGGATCTAGCCATTGGTTTCACATAAAAGAGAAAAGGTTTAGCACTTTTATATTTGGTGCTTAAGCACTGTTGCACCCATATAGGTTGTTAGAGCTCTATAACAGGGACAGAGTTAAGCATGAATGCACTGTAGAGTTCCTTGGACACCCCATTGTGGGTTTGATGTGAAATGAATCAAATTATAGGCTTCCATAACTGTGGGTAGGCCTGGGAACTAGTGCCAATTAAGAATATTATTCTTAATTAAAGAGATTGAAAGAGGAACCAAGGTCACCCAATAAAATTAAAAGATAGTAGTAAAAGAAGAAATTTGTTATTAAAATAACATAATTGTTATAAAATAAATGAAAAGGTGCAATGGTTTATTATTAAAAGACACAATGTTTCAATTTTATACCTTTTAGAATACTATATAAATGGAAATATGTGGTGAGAAGAAGATGCATCTATGGTCCAAACTAGAAGTTGTAACTTGTACCTTTCATATTTGTTATATTTAATTTTTGTATTCAACACATTCTTGTTGATCAATTGTTGTGATTAATAAGTTTAATAATTAATACATTAATAAATTATTGAAAAAGAAGCAATACTAATTCACCCTCCCTTTCAGTATTGTGCAATATTTCAACAATTGGTATCATAGAGGGTTCCTTCATCACAATCTAACCACTTGAAGGAATATTATGATAAATCTAATGGATCAACAAGAAGGAATGTCCTCCAACAGAGCACTGTTGTTCAAAGGAAATTATTATTCATTTTGGAGTATAAGGATGAGAAGTTATATGATGGATTTTCGATGTGAGATTTGGCTATCTGTGGTAAATGGTTACACTGCAACAACTACTGCACCTTCAGAAATTGCTTAAAAGAAACTTTGCAATGACAATTCAAGGGTTGTTAATGAAATTTTGGGTGGACTAGAAAATCTGATATTTGTAAAAGTGATGCACTATAAATCAACAAAATAAATTTGGGACAAACTTAAATTCATATATGAAGGATGTGGAAAATTTAAGAAAGAAAAAATTCAAACATATAGAGGGCAATTTGAGAGTTTGAAGATGAAAGAGGAAGAAAACATTGTAGAATATTTTCAAAGAGTGGATGAAATAGTCAATTCAATCAGAGCATTGGGAGAAGAGATATAAGACAAAATTATTATTCAAAGGGTGTTGAGATCATTACCAATGAGATATGATGCCAATATATCTACCTTGGAAGATCGAGAAGACCTTGAAAAAATTACAGTGGATGAAATTCATGGGATCCTTATAACCTATGAAATGAGAACGGGGAAAGAAAAGTCATCAAAAGGAGAAACAACCTTCAAAGAATAAAAAACAATAAATAACCATGAACATGTGCCAGATAAAAATCACTCAAACATATCATATGAAGAAGAGGGTAACTTCATAGGGAAACTCAAGAAAGGGTCTGTAAAATACAAAGGGAAGTTACCTTTCAAATGCTTCAACTGTGGAAAAATTGGACACTCTTCTAACAAATGTCCTTATCCCAAGGATGATATTAATGCTGAAGAAACATATAACCCTAAAAAGGGTAAAACTAGAAAAAAGAAGAAATCCTACAGGAAAAATAAGAAATTTAACTCCAAAGAAGATAATAGTTCATCTGATATGAGTGAATATGATGAGATAGATCTTCTATTTATGGAAATCAAAACTCAGAATAGTGTTTCTGATGATAATGAAGAAAACTCTAAAGTTGAACAAGAATTAAACCTTAAACAAAAACTTATTAGTGATCTTGAAAACCCGAGGAAGTATAAAAGGAAGAACAAGTCACTGAAAGAACAACTAGTACAATATGAAAGGAAACAAAAATCAAAAGAAAAGGAAGTTTCAAAAACTATTAAAGAATCAGAACAAATTGTCATTGACTTGAAGATTGAACTCCAAGAATCCAAAAGAATTAAAGATGTCATTTTAAAAAACCTAAATGATAAGAAAAAATATTGTGAAAAGCTAGAAGATGAAATTATTCTTCTAAAAAGAGAGCTTGAGAAAGGGAAGAACGACTCAAGATTTCAAAACAGCTCAAAAATATTGGACAATATTATTAACAGTCAAAGATCACCAAGAAATAAGACAGATTTGGGTTATGACCAAAATAATTCTAACAAAGGACATAACTCTACAAATTAGGAAACTAACAAAAATCCAAAAAGTTATGCAACTTCCTTTCAAAGCTCTCTCAAAAAGAAGGAAAGATAAAAGATTATTCTAATCTATAGAAATCTGCTCTACTTTCAAAATAAAATGAATACCAATGGAATACAATTACAAGAATAACTCCCTCCAAAAGGTATAAATATCTCTTTCTTGGATATTGATTCTCTTGCAACAATTTTGGGCATAAAACATTACATTGTAGAGCTTATCATAAAAATGTTCAAATATATGGTTATAAGAACAACAAGAATAAGAATATTCACAAGAAAAGAAACTATAATTCATTCTCTCCATTACAAGATTGCAATGTTGAATGTTTCAAGTGTAACATTTATGGTCACAAATCTAGTGAGTGTAGATTATCAAAATTCTCCATGAAGACAAGTTTCCCTAACATTCAAGAAAATTAGAAAACGATGTGGAAGGAAAAACACTTGGAAGAAAAATGAACAGAATGTAAGGTAGTCCTGTATGCCAAGAGTTAAACAATCCAAGGGTCTATTGGCAGTGGATGTTCTAAACATATGTCAGGAGATAAAAACAAATTTCTTAGTCTAGAAAGAAAAGAAAAAGGAAAGGTTACATTTGGATATGATGCCTCTGCAAAGATACTTGGAAAGGGTATAGTAAGTCTGGGAAATAATAGAGCCAATGAAGAAAATGTGTTGTTGGTTGAAAAATTGAAACCTAATCTCCTAAGTGTGAGAAAAACATGTGATCAAGGTCACATACTCATAATTGACTCTCAAAAATGTGAAATTATTGAATAAGTCTCAGGAAAATTAGTAGTTATTGCGCCAAGAACATGAAGCGACGTATATATATTAAATATAGAAGAAGAATAAAGGTATTTCATGATCCAAGTATACGAAAGTTGTCTATGGAACAAAACAATGGGACACATAGGTTTTGACAATATGATAAAAGTTGGTAAGAAGGAAGATGTAAGAAATATGCCAAAGATTATCAAACCTTCAAACTCTAATTGTAGTCACTTCCAACTTGGAAAGAAGATAAGAGTAAGTTTCAAGAAAAAGGAATACTCTACATCAAAACCTTTGAAACTTGTTCACATTGACCTCTCTGGACCAACAAGAACGAAGAGTAGACAAGGTGAAAATTACTTTATTATACTCATTGATGACTATACAAGAATGACCTGGGTATCCTTCCTTAAACAAAAATCAGAAGAACTCAACAAATTCAAATTATTCAAAGCACATGTTGAGAATAAAGTTGATCTCAAGATCAAGTGCCTAAGATCAGATAATGGATGGAAATTTACCTCAAATTAATTTAATAAGTTTTGTGAAGATCATGGAATTAAAAGACACTTTTCATCCCCAAGAACTCCTCAACAAAATGGAGTTGTTAAAAGAAAAAATAGAACTATTGTTACACATTATTTTCGTCACCCTTATGACCTTTAATGATGTAAACCTATTTATTTCCTTCAGAGGGGTCAGTGGCTTGAATCCCTAAAGAAAGAAGAGAGAAGAACTTTCCCTGAGAGAATAAGTTGTATTTTCCTTTGTAAAAACACTATTAAAGAGAATTTCCACAGGCTTCTCTATACATAGGGTGCATAAATGCCTAATTTCCGTAGGCTACACTTTATCTAGGCTACGGAGTTTCCGTAGGTTTCTCTATAGCTAGGGTGCGGCGGCCTTTGTACGTGGAAAAAATGAGAATTTTCTCGATGCTTCTAGAAGGAGAAGATTCTATAGTGAGGTGGCCTCTTAACGGTTTGGATCTTACTCGCTTTCATGATTTAGTGGGATCATCCTAACCTCCTCACCTTATCCTCTTCAACTTATAAAAGGAGAGGAGCTCTCATGGAGAAATTTAGTTGAATTGATTTGGATTAAGCTTAGTTGTTTTGGCTTGAGATTGTTAGCTTGGTTAGAGTGGCTTTGAGCTTTGCTTTGTCAAGATAGATTGTGAGTAGCTATCAGATCCATGGTCTCAAAATCCTTGGACCAAGAAGTGTGTGGGAAGCAAGGAACTATTGGAAGGAACCAAACAACATCAAGGCATCTGGTTGTATCTTTCTTCCACATTATATAATACAGTGACATGTTTCTTTCTCATAAAATCATTAGCATTTTATTACATGACTCCTTGATCACATGTTTAGGTTTTGATTGAATCAACTATTGTTTCTTTCACTTTGGTTGGCTTGCGTCATTGCAGATTTGATCTCACAAGAGAACTGGAGCAATGCAGGGACAACAAAGATATTAGGAAGAGATATCTAAAGGTATGTAATCCATTCATTCTTTGGTAGTAAATTCAATGATCGTAACTTAGGGAAAGCGTCATCTCTTGTCTTGATTTGTATTAGAGCTAGGTGGATCTAGGGGGATTGATTTGTGTCCACACTTAACAATTAGCCCGATAACAAAATTGGTGACTCCACTGGGGACGATTTTTTTTCTTAGTTTGTCTTTATTTCTTGCTTTGATTTCCTGGTTTTTATTTTTTGAGTCACTGGGATATCCATTTTGACTCTATGACTATTAAACTTCACTGGAAAACATTCTTTATTTTTTTATTTTTTCCATTTTTGTTTGGTTTCTGCACCCTTCTTTGAGGGACATTGCGGTGACTGAGGATTTCCTCACCCTACCTGTTTAGACCAGTGCGAAAACTCCGCACCCTACCCATTTCTGGCCTGCAACGATCAAGGATTTCTGCACTGTCCTAGTCTTCCAGCCTGCAGAGATTGTAAAAAAATGTTTTTGGTGGTTTTCCCTGCCCATATCTGTGATGTGGTTTTGGGGTGAATTTTTGGGTTTGATTATGATCTGTTTACAGTCTTCTTGACAACTTTTAATCTTCTTTTAGCCATCTTTGCTTTGTTTGTTTTTGAATGATTTGGTCTCTTGCATTGAGTTTCTTTCAGTTACAAAGCCTTGATTTTCTTTAGAATTGTTTGGTGAAATAACTTTTTCTTTTATTGAATAGTTTGTGTTAAAAGAGAAAAATTGTTTGGGTTGATTTTTTTTATAGAGAGTTGCTATTTCTTTTAGCTATCTTTGAAATGAAAATTTTAATTTCTTGCTTTATATTAGATTGGGGGCATCTTTTCATTTGAAGTAGAAAAATTGCATGATTTTTGGTAGTTTTTTGGTCTTGAATCCTTAAAATGTCCCCCGCTCATGGTTGGGGGGGGGGGAAGAATTGTGTATTGGTGTATAGTCTCTTTTTCTCATTTATTGAGAATATTGATATTGATGAGTTTGGTAGATTTTGGGACATTGTGCATATGGGAATGATAAATGTTTTCTCCTTCTCA
>ML813259.1:83811-97678 GCA_009831015.1 Picea engelmannii | reverse complement strand
TATCTGGAAAGTCAGTATTTTGCCAACCATTCGAACTCCAACTCACCCTTCTAGAAGATTCCTTCTAGAAGGATCGAGAACTTATTCATTTTCTTCCTTTAGAAACATGTCCACACCCTAACCATTGACACAGTGCGAAAATTACGCAGTCAAGCTGAATGTAGCATGCGGGAATTAAGGATTCTCGCAGGAGAGTATATATGCAGCCTGCGAACTATTTTCAAAATATGATTTTGAGAAAATGACAAGTGTAACCTTCTTCAGGAAAATGTTTTTAATGAAGAGTTTGATCTTCCATCATCATGACATAATCATAATATCATCTTGATAACCAAAAATGTGGATAACAATAATAGGCTGGAGATCTAGATCATAGGAGATCTACAAGCGGGTATGTGTTTAACCTTTTTGGAGGAGCAATCGGTTGGATGAGCAAAAGACAGGCTATAGTGGCACTTTCAACTACAAAAGTTGAATACATGGAAACCACTCATGCAAGTAAGGAAGCAATATGGTTACAAATATTGTGTTCAGTTATTGGGTTGGTACAACAAGCTATAAAGATAGATTGTGACAGTCAGAGTGCAATTTGTCTAGCGAAGAACTCGACTTATCATTCAAAGACAAATCATATTTATATTCAATATCACTTTGTGTGAGACATGGTTGAAGAAAAGAAAGTGTTGTTGATGAAGGTTGACACTTTGAAGAATGTTGCAGATTCATTAAAAAAATATGTGAGCACTGAGAAGTTTTCTTGGTGTAGAGGATCCATGGGCATTGCTACCCTGGATTGTTGACTATGTAACCCTGTAACCCCTTGTATGCAAAGAAAAAAACAAGTGGGAGAATGTTGGGTATGTGTTATATTATTTACACAACTAGCTCTAGGGTTTGCTGCATTGTACTGGGTGAGTAGGGGGTTCGGGGGCAACACCCTCGATATTGTTTTTGCCTTGGGAAACATGTCACATTTTTGCCTCATTTTTCGTGTCACCTCAATTTTTGTGTCCATTGTTGGGCGGTTTTTCGACACACGGTTTTTGCCGATGGTTTTATATTTCCGGTTAAGTAATTAGGGTTGTTGACTAATCCAAGTCATTGGGTTAGGGTTTTGGATGCCACTGGATCCTATATGTATATTGTATTGTAAACAATTTATCACTATGAATGAATATAGAATATGTTGGTTTTCCCGATTTGAGTTTCTAGGGAAAAATATCTGTGTAATGTGTGTAATTTCCATTGTATCTTTTCTGTTATTTTATTGAAGATCTGTTTGCATTAAATAATTGTACAAGGTTAAAAACTACATTTCCTCCGTTAATGGCTCTGATGATCACTGGTCAATGTGCATTAAAATGAATTTATCATGTGATGGGATATGAATAGCGCCCGAAAAATGATATCGGTTATACAAATAACATTCATTTTGTCCGTCATTTCACGCATTACTCTGAGCTTGTTAGTAGCAAAATTGTGTGAATCCAAGAAGTAAAAGACAATTTTTTTCATAAAACTTTTCTGGTTAGTACCAAATTTTATATCATTATTCATATTATTGAGTTAAAGTTTTATATATTGAATTCTCACTTTGAATTTATTTAAAATTGCAGGAACTCTCTACGACAGGATGAATAGGAAGGGGAAAACAAAGCAACAAAAAGATGAGGAGGAAGAAATAGAAAAGAACCCAAATTCAACCTTCTACTCAAACACCTCGTATAAAATTAGAGTTAAGAATAACATGGAATGGAGTGAAATATACAAATTCATCAAAGATGGAGATTTCACAGATGAGTATGAGTCTAACATTGTTGACCTTGAATATATCAAAAAGTTCATTCTGCACATAATAGCAACCATACCTTCTATCCTTCCCTATTATGACATGGTACAGTGGACTATTTCCCATACTGATATGTTTACTTGCACAATTTTAAATTCTGCTAGTAAAGTTATTGGGTCATTTAGGCCATATGATATTTCCAATATGTACAGGTTAGGGCCAACTAAATTTGGTTTGTATGATAAGTTTATTGAGGGTTTCATTGAAAAGGAAGTTAAAAAAAGAAGAAATTCAAATGGGTGATTTTATTAGGGAGTGGTGGCATGATACTTCTTCTTTTAATATCATTTCAAAAAATATATACCCTATTCAAAGATTAAAAAAATCTCCTATGTTAGTTGCCATCATGTTCTGTTGGTTATATGGTGAAAAATATTCTTTGAAGTTTAAAATGAGATGGGTTCCCTTCATTCACTAGGTTTTAAAAGGAGAATTTTTTATTTGGGCCCATATTCTTTCTGCTAATATTCGACAAGAACTAAAGAAATCACAAGAGGCACCACCGAGATATTGTCCCGGGTTTTTTTTTTATGTCTGGATATCTGATAGATGCAGTATGTGCAATAACCTCTTTTCCTATGTTTTCTTGGAACTGGTCTCCTTCTCAAGATCCAACCCATATGCATTGTTCTAAGTTATGGGCAATAAACTGCAAAGACCATTTTTATGAATTATGTAATAATTTTATGATTCCTCTGTACATGGATTTAAAAAATCAACCAGCTCCTAGGTTTACTCAGGAATCCATGAATAATATCAAAGAAATTGGAGTCCGGTTCATTGATGAAGAATTTTCTTACATCAAAATATATGGTTGTGAAGGATCACCTCAAATTTTGCCAAGGTATGTTCCAGATAGAATGGTGCTTGGGGAGATAACATATCATACTATAGTTGTTGGTATTGTTGCTTTCTTATCAAAATGTCAGAAGAAGCAATGGCCATATTTTCCTATTTCATTGGGAATTTATTCCTTACTAAATTCCGAACATGCCTCAAAATAAGCTGAACAACTTGAAGAAATTTGGTTAGCTCAAGGAAATTTTAAAATACATGACGTAACAAGTCTGGTCAAGAAGCATTACAACATGGTTAAAAATTTCAAAGATTATAATCATGAGGATGACCCATTTGATATTGTTTTTCAGAGAGCTCGGAATTATCAAGAAGTAGCCCAAAGAATTTAGGATTTGAGTAATAGTCCCAAGATACATGAATTCTTGGATTGGCAATTTAATAGGAAAAATGATTTTTTGATAGAAAAAAAGTGCAAATCAAGGAATTATACAAGGAAGTGTGGATGAAGAAGGGGATGCACAATCAGAGTTTGAGACAGAAGAAAATATAAACAATTCAGTCGGTGATATGAAAATTGATAAACAAAATTAGTATGATGATGTAACAGGGATAAATGATCAAAATAGAGACAATGAAGATACATAGAAAAACACTCAGGTCAAAGCAACATCACAGACTCTTGATAAATATGTTGAGGAGAGTAAAGGAGGCAATACCACCCAAGGTACTAAACACACCTAGTCAACAATCATCACAATTGTCTCTACCATTGGTACCACTCCAATTACTTCTATTGTTGCTAGGTTGATATCTACAACTTTTGATCTTGACAACTTTCAACCTGTCCAAGAAAATATCTTGCCTCTAAATACTTATATTTTCAATGATACAAGAAAAAATGTTGTCAAAAGAAAAAACAAGAAGAGAAAAACAGGGCAACCTAAAGAGACTTAATAGGAATTGGTTCAACTATGGAATGCCACACATTTGAATGAGGAAGAGTTTGTAGAAGAAGATGTTGATGCCTTATGAGCCTTTATTGATGCAAACAAATGGTCTGTTAGCAAACTCACTTCCCAATTAAGAAAGGAAAAGAAGAAAGTGGTAGATTTGTAGGAAAAATCAAATTCTTGAGAATCCATCTTGTCTAGAGAACACTGATCCCAAATGGATTAGTTGATTGAAGAGAATAAGGTATCTATTTATACCATTGAAAAACTTAAATATGAAGCAAATGACATCAAAACATAACATGCTAACCAATTATCTGTTCTAAAAGAAGAAAACAAAGAAATGATTAAAATCCACGAGGAGAAAATCAATGTCCTGGCAACCCAAATTAATTATTTAAAGGTGAGATAGGAAAACACACAAATCATCAAAACAAAATCCATTGAAATAAGTGATATATTATCTTCTCTTCAAGAATTATGTTATGTTAAGCTAAATGAAATAAAAAGACAACATCACCAGTTGTTGAAACTCATTGAAGAATCTAAAATACAATCTGAGAAACAAAAATTTGCTCAAGGGTATTTTGAGAAAATAAAACTATGGGAAGCAAAAGATAATAATGTGCCTAAAGATTGTTCCAAAATGACTAATGAGGAGAAAATCCAAGTGCAAATCTCACTAGACTCTTAGTGCACTAATTGTGATTTTTCACAGGATTTGATCAAGGAAAATAGTAATAACTACTCATATATCTAGGATTTGGCTCTAGATAAGATTAAGATCATGAGATCCCCCATGTTCAATTTCTTGGCCAAGAAGTGCCTTTATCAAATTGTCTTACAGATGTTGACCAACAAATAAGTTCACATAAAGATGAAATCACACAACTTAATTTCTGGAATGTGGAAGCAATCAAAGAGTTTGTCTGTAGACCGACAAAGTGCTTAAATTCTATTGACACCTTCCTCTCAAAATTCAAGACAGAGCATAAAGAGATTGGCAAGAAACTTTACCAATGCAAGTTGAATGACGATATTCCTCATCCACCTCTAATTTCTTAATATGAATGATTAAATTAAGTTGAAACTTGGAAAATTTAGTTGAAGTGAAGGAGATATCACTTCTTAATATGAATGATTAAATTAAGTTGACACTTGGAAAAGTCAGTTGAAGGAAAAGAGGAAATTGTCCTCAATTTCAGAATCTCAATGCTATTTAATGTAATTTGGTTTATGGAGAAAGGGTTGGAAACTGGAGACTTAAACTTTTTATTTTTATTAGTTTGAATTAAATTTTCAAGACCCAATATTTTTGGAAAATTCCCTTTTTAGTAATGTGAATTTAGTAATGATTGCATTTTTGTTAAATTTTTCAAATTCCTATACTCTAGTTTTATGTGAATTATTTCCATAAGTCTGTTTACTTTCCAATTGATTGTATATCAGATAAGATATGCATCATTTTCATTGAAATTATTCTTATGATTGATGACAATTGACGTATTCAAGTTTACAACTGATAAGTTTTATGAATTTCTTCTAAAGAGCTTATCACTCATTATTCTCCTCTTTTATTTGATATTTATGTTTAGATCCTAAATTGATAGTTAACAGAAAAGACATTCTTGTATGATTAGAATATTTTTCTTTTATACAATGGACAAATAAATGTTATTTTGGAATTGACCTATGAAACAATTGTCTTTCATTTCTCTGTTTTCGAGATATATGAACTTTGTTTTTACTATAAGCATAATGTATATATAGTTGTTGTGATCTATTTTTAGTTACAACAATTATTGTGCTTAAAAATTCCTTAAGATCATGTATTTCTTCTATTCTCGGGAATTAATCATTCTTATCTACATCTTTTAGTTTTTATGACATTGCTCTTAATTGAGATAGGATATATAGATAAATAAGTTTTCATTTCTGCAAATTAGATTAAGATACATTAGATTACAGATCTAAAAATGATTAAGTCCCCTATCAAGGAGAAACTTTCTTGAGTGGAAAATTGAGCCCACATGTCGGTTGGAAGCTACCATCCCAAATGAAAATAGGTCTAATTGGGACTTGTGATCGGGTAGCTATCCCCTGTTGCAGGAAGGAATTTTTCCACTTATCAACAATTGGTGCTAGAAGGAGGGTCAAGTGACATGCATGGCTGGTAGATAATATCGCAGTGCCAAGTCATCCCAATTATCTCGTACCAAATCACCTCCAAGGAGGACCCCTAAATATACCAGTGGATTTTCATCACTCAAAAAAGTTTGGTGTCTAGTTTACATGAATTTATTGAAAATCCATAGAAGATAGAATCTCAATATAACCATGTCTCATCATCACATATTGAGCTTGTAGATTCAACAACTTCTGAAGAAATCCCCATAATCAATCCACAACTTCAACTATCCATGGTTTTAACAAGAACACATAATAAGGAAATCGGTCAACCCCTTATCAAGTTTATGATCCATGAAAAAAGAAAATAGTCTAGGAGATATAAAGGTAGTGAAATAACTTTCATATCTGTAACCTAACCCTCTGGCAAAAATTTCCAATATATTAATGGGATTGGAGGATATTAATGATTCATTGATCAATTTCCAATTATAAGTCAGCTCATGTAAGCCACCATCTCCACCACAGAGTCCACCTCACACTCCTATTGGATCTAAACCACCTCCGTCATAAGGGAGTCCCAAAAAATCCCCTTAGGGAAGTCCAAGGTAGACCCAAAGGAGAAGGATGGTTGGAGTATCAAGGAGACCATGGATTTCCCCAAGAGTTGTTGCAGTTCTAGGTCCCGCTCATGATCTTCTTAAACACCCAGAGAAAATCCTTCCCAATTTCGATCCCGATAACAAGGAATATCCTTAAGATCATGTCAACAAATTCATGTTAGCAGTTAATTTAATGGGTGTGCGACATGAAGACGTTTTATGTCGATTATTTCCATATACATTTGAGGGAAAAATATTAAGGTGGTATTTTTCACTGCCACAAGGGACTATCGTGAATTGGAATGATTTTTAAATTGCATTCATGAAGAAATTTTGTGAGGATAAGACCCCAAAAACATTGGTCTTAGAGTTGTCAAGAATCAAAATGACCCCTAAGAAAAAAATTAAATATTTTAATCAGATATATTTGACATTAATGAATACAATTACATAAGATTCTAGGCATGCTGATATGGTAATTATCGAATTCTATACTACAAATTTTCCTTCTTCCATTGTTATTTTTGTTAAAAGAATCGGTAAAAACACATTAGCAAAACATTTGAAGAAACATTAAATGTAGAAAAGGAAATAATGAGTATTGCAGGAAAAGAACCAACTGAGGAATACAAAATTTTCCACTTGTTAGGAAACAAAATGTAATCAAAACCAAAGATGATATGAAAGACAACGAAGATTTTGATATGGATAGTTTAAGACCTCCGACACCAAGGGTCAACACACACCCTCCCATGGCATGCACAACCCACCAACGACGAACCCAACGATCAAGAATGACACCCGACATTTTTCTATGGGAAAAGGTGAATTGTGGCAACTTCATAACCCTCATCAATATGGAGAATGATGTTTGGTTGGGTTGGAATGCTCAAGAAATGGACCGACACACCCATGACTTGGACAAGTGAAGAGCATGAGGGTTTTAGTGGACAAGGCATGGGGCACCCAACTGGGCTGGCGAAAAAGAATAACATGACAGATGTAAGAAGGGGCGCCGGTTGGACAAGTGCACCCAAATGAGATGGAACCTTAGAGAAATGATGGGTGCTCAACGAACCAATGCACCCGACAACACCTTAACATGTGGACACTTGACAAACCAATGTGCCCAACACCCTTCTTGAAGAGACACATTGGAATGGCGCTCCCAAAGGACGTGAATGTCCACCTTGGATATTCACATATAAGAAGGCAAGGGGAAATGCCAAATGGAAGAATACACAAGGAATTCAAGCACAACATGGTCGATGAGTCTGAGGGAAATTTTGGCTAAGTGACAGGATCACATGATGAAGCATCTGAGCGAGTCTTAGGTTAGGTGAGGTGCACATCTCTGTGGTTCAAGACAATAAGGGGAGTTTCAAAGAAGATGCGTGAGTGTTCTGGTAGGTCGCTCCCACAATCTTGTGGGGTGCCTAGACCATGCGCTCGACATGGTGTGGTCATGTGATAGAGGTCTGTGGCAAGTGAAAATTGAAGACAGAACCAAAGGAGTATTAACAACAAAGTCGAAAAAGGTGAAATCTTTTGTATTGTTGTGCCATGCGCTCCATGTAATTGTCAATGTCATTTGTAAATGAGCTATATGCTTGGTTTTGTAATATGATTAAAAGAATGACTGTTGGGTTGGTTGGGCCACCTGATTTTACATATTAAACTTTGTACTGTGTATTTGCTTGTTTATGAATTGTGCTAAGTAAAGAAAACATATAACACGTTAAATTGTCATAAATGTTATGAGTTGAAGTGAAGGCTTAGTTCAAACCCAATATGCTTAGGTTGGCCTCACCACCAAGTCAGAAAGGAAGGGAAGGAGGAAGAGTCATTTTCACTATCAAACACTTGATAAGGATTGCCCTCAATCAATTTTGTTCTCAATCAAATCCAATATGATGCTACAACATTTCAGAAATGCAAACTAATATGCAAACTAATCATTAAGATGTACTTTTTTCGTTTGTATGCGAATGATAACCAATTCAATGCAAAATTTCTCCTGCCAACTGCCCTTTCAGATCAAGGAGATTTAGACAAGAATATGCATATTTCGCACAAACAACACACCCTTTTTTTGCGATCAAACAAGAGAAAGAAAACCAAAAACGCAAAAGGAAGGAGAAAGAGATTGGATCAGATGACCTCAAAGAACCAAATGAGAAGAGTTACAGACTTCGAATGTCCTTCACTAGAGTTCCCGCTCATTCGGATAGGAGAGAAGAAAGCAAGGGATTGATTTCAAGCTCTCAACAACAAAAAATAAAAAAGAATGAAGAAGGGCATAAAATCTAAACAATAAGGTGTTTACTTCTCAAGATGAAGCATGTCAAAGGTCAAAGGAAGAATGATTGAATCAAAAAACAACTCAGCAAGTCAAAAAACAGGGTTTTGACTCCAAAAATTTCAATTTTTGAAGAGATTTTGTGCAAAAGAGGGCTGGCGCTCTGGTATAAGGGCCACCAGAGCGTTATAAAGCTCTATCCAAAAGCTTAAGGGAGCATTGGCACTCTGCTAACAAGGCAGGGGAGCGCTGGAGTCCTAAAGTGTTGTAGGAAAATATCCCTACGGACAGGTAGATTGCCTCTAAGAGCTTGACCTTAACTCTAGACAGAAAAATGCTTAACGTGGACACTGACTTCCTTTCAAATCTATCTAAACTAATACATGAGAAGGAAGGATAATAGAAGTACGTCTTTATCGACGTTTGTCCCTACACGCTCCGAGTTGCACTCCAATCCTTTGCTCCTCGCTGAGTTCTATAGACAAACAAGATACGACTACTTCCTACTCTATTGATATTAGCTTGAAAACAGATTTATCAATTAATGACAAGTTCATGTAACATCAGACACAAACTAGAAAGAAACAGGCCAAGCGTGTCATATTAATGAGAATAACGACAACAGTACTTACAATCGTAGATGCGAATGCGATAGTCTCGTCGAGTCCCCTTCGTCTAACCCTTGCTCGAAAGATCCACAACCTGGCTAGCAGCAGCTTCACTGATCACTTCTCCTTTGGCTGACTGTGTATTTCTTATGAGATCATAGGTTTCATGCTAGCAATTCTTCCCCCTTTCCACCATCATAGAGCTTTCTTATATAGGTTGGGAAGAGCTTAACCTCTTGAGTTATGTTTAGAACAAGTTGGGAACCTCCTCCTTAGATCAGGGATCTCTTGATGAAACCAATAATTTGAGTACAACTGCCTCCTAATCTCGAAATATCCTTCCCTCATTCTCCTCAATGGGCTAACAACTGACCCAGATTAGGGAGCGCTCCTTCAAAAGGGGCATCAGAGTGCTAGAACGCTCCTTGAGAAGCTTAAGGGTAGCGCCAGCGCTTCAAAAGTGGGCAACGCTCCTTGAGAGGGGTGAGGAAGCGTTATAACGCTCTCTGAGGCCTTATAGGGGAGTGCCAACGCTCCTAAGGCTGTTTCAGGGGAGTGTTCACCCTCAAAACTCTTGTTTAAAATCCCTTTTCAGGTGTTAAGAGTTGTTTGACTCCAGTGAACCAGTTCTCCTTCTTCAAACCAAGTACATAAGATGTTTTGAGTGCCTCCTTAGTGTCGTCATTATGGAAAAATGCTCAAACAACATTTGCGACACTTGTAACCAACTTGCGACACTTGCGAAAGTTGTAAGGAAGTTGCGACACTTACGACAATTGAGAGGAATATGCGACACTTATCCAACTGAGTAATTTTGATGTGTAACAGAATTCCCCCCAAAGTATGAAGTCAGAAGATGCGAACTGATGACTGAAATACTTTGTAGACGTTCAAGCAAGGGTATAGACTTGGAGAACCTGACGGAAGCTGCACACAAACATCCAACAGATATCATGACATATTTCAAAACCCAAGGCAGGTATACCTATGCTTGGGTGATCGAGACTTGTAAGGTATGGCCGCCATAATATACACTGCAGATCCATGATTGTATTGATAAAAGGGTATAGCCACCGGAGATACAATGTGGATCTATACTTTGATGACTCGAACTGATCGTAGCCATGAAAGATACACAGTGGATCTATGAGATGACAAGACATAGCCACGACCAATACAAAGTGGATCTATGTAACAGTGTATGTGTTCTTTGTCCAATAAAACTCCTTCGCAACCTGGGCAAAGCATATATCAAAGTGATTACTCAACCCAGGGTCTTCTTACCAATCCCAGTGTGATATGATTCTGACCATGTGAATAGATGTCTTGACGTCGAACATGGCAGAAACTACTTGATTACCGGTCAATGAGGTAAACCGTTAACAAGTACGAGGGAGATCACCATTAATGTCAATGATTCCCAAGGTACCTTAGTACATTCCATCGAACGTGAATAGATGAGCTGAGGTCGAACATTCATGGAATCATTCGATCAGAGGTCGATGATGTAAACCCACTATCGAATGTGAGGAGGCCTGCCATTGAGGCATGCAAGTCCCAAAGTACTAACTAGTTTCTAAGTCTGATTCCCGGATAATGTGTTGGAGTCGACAGGAATAGACTCGTCGAGGGAGGGCCTTGACGTATCCCCCATCAACGACATGAAACAGACATAGAGATGTAATTGGCATATCAAATGGACATGGACTGACATAGGTTTTGAGGCAAGATATTTGGGATGGCTGACTCTCGAGGCGGATACTTCCCTTGAACACTAGGCATGACAGCAAAACATGACATGGACCAAAACTATGCAATGGGTACTATGACTTGCATCGGGTGATCCAAAGGAGTGAAAGGGAACTCAAAGGATTGGCTCAGTGCAGAGGTTCAGCGGATTATGATACATGTAAATGACAAAGTGTCGTGTTCAAGGGCGACTCTAAGACGTGTTGGATGATGTTCTCAAGAGACTGCTTGGCTTGCTCCTTTCAATTTTTCCCCCATCCAGATAGATAAGTACCTCTTTTTGATTTAATGAGCTCGAGGAGGATAACACATGCTCGATATAACTCACCTTCGGTAAGTTCCTCTTCCTTTGTTTAACGAACCGGAAGAAGTAAGGGATCGGTCCCGTATGGGCCTGTCGATGTGTGCTTTAACGAGTCCAAATACAGAAAACTCGAAGGTTTTTCGGGATTATAGAGTTTGGAAAAACGCTTAAAAGAGAACTCTCTCAATTCCTTTTTCATGCAGTAGTCCAATGAAACCGAAAAAGGGTTAAACTATCGCTCGCAAGACGCCCTTTCTGACCTTTTAACGAGTGTGAAAGGAAGCAAGATCACTCGACAATCTTTTCATATTTAGAGATTCTGAAAGGGGTTTAAAAGAGACTCCAGGGGGGTTCCTTTTTCATGTGTTCGTATCCAGACAGGTCCAAAAAAGAGATAAAAGTTTACCCGGTTACTTTCTCATATTGTCGAGCTCGAGAACGAACTAAGACTATGCTCATAAGTGCGACAAGGTGAATAACCGATCAGGATTGCAAGGAAACCTACGATGCCAAAGATACAAACAAGAGTTTAGTGAAGCCATTACATCATTAGAGAAACCCAAAAATGACCATACCTTATAAAAAATGGAATTCTATAAATAAGAATTGATTTGAAAATTCATTTACCATTTCATTTGCAAGGATTTTTGGAGTAGTGGAGAATCTCATTTTGGAGCAAATCTTGTTTTTCTTGCTGTCGGAGCTACGATTGATCATTTCGCTCGTCGTTCGAACCAGGTAGGTGCCCATCCCTTGCTCTTTCAATTACATGGTTCTAGGTTGGTTTTCATAGCATTATTTATTTTAAAACACAAAGCCCTAAGTCACCCCTCTTTGAACCAAATCGACCTCCTCTTAAACATTAATAAAATAGGGGGATTCTTTTGCAAAAATGAGTTAGAGAAGGGTTGTTAGGATGTCTACACCCTTGCAATCAATTAGGCAGGTCATTCTTAGCAAAAGAAACTCATAAAAGTTCTCCCCAAATGCCCACGTCCCCCCAAAATTGTTTTGCATTTTTTAAAACGTTTTTATCATTATTTAACAAATGTTAAAGGGTGTGGTGGTTAAAAAGAGTGAGTGGTAGCTTTTAGATGACATGGGTACTTTGTTTCATGTTTTAAAATGCTTTTTGAAAATTTCCGAAATTACCAAAACGTGAGGAATAACGAAATTCTTGATTTTCTGTTTTGTAGGTGTCTTCGGCAATCATGATTGAATGGAAAGAGAGGGAACATGAGATGGATGATTTGGACGCTCTATGGAGTTCTCGTACGTGGGCCGCTTTGCGAGCTTGCGGCTTGCTCAAGTTCTTCAAATTACAAAAAATGAAGAGAGAGGTGTTACTTCTTGAGCATATGATTGGTCTTTGGGATGTTGCGGAACAGGGATTCCGTATCGGCACACAACTTCTAACCATCGAATTGGAAGATGTGTAATTTTTGACCGGCCTCTCAAAAAGAGGGGTCCCTATATCTTTCACTGGACAGAGGGCATTACCTGAGCAGGTGGACGTGTATCTGGCACGCCACTGCATTCCAGGAGCAAGGTTGGTAGGGGGAAAGATCCCTATCAAGGATATATGAGATCTGCCTCTCCGGTCTATATTATTTTCTATTACGAGCGTGACAGGCAGCACTAGTGCTCACCTGGCATCGAGATCGTAGGTGGCCTATGGTGTTCAGTGTTTTGAACCAACACTGTTCAACTGGAGTGCAGCGTTCCTTCGTAATGTGAAGGAACAGTACTCACGGTGCAGGACTGGTCATAAGCAGTTCGACTATGGCTTGTTTTTGGTCTCATTTTTTCTAGAGTGCATCCCTCAGATGCAACCTCAGATAGCATTGGCAGTACGCCCAGTGGACGAACCCCAGATGGAGAGGTGGACTAGTCTGTCTCCAAGACTAGTTTCGGAGTCAGAGTTCCACTTCACTGGTGATTTCTTTGCCTGGCTGAGACGACAGTTCCTCTGAATAGAGGACTTCCCTTATGCCGATGTAGATTTTCGTGGGAGTATGGACTTGATTTTTCCCGCGGGGGAAGACTGGGATGATTCAGGTAAGAGATTAAGCCATATCTTGTCTAGTTTTTGTTTTTTAAGTTTTTGATGTATATGTATTTTTTTGGGTATGTAAAATATTTTTAACAGATGTTTTGTTTCCAACATGCAGACAAGGGAGCAGTGCGCCCAGTTGATATACCAGTACCAGGGCATCGTGGAGGCGCCCCAGTCGCAGAAGATCCAGTGGTACCAGTGATGGGTCTCCGGGAGGTCGAAAGAAACCTCCAAGGCCTTACGATGGGCATCCCTCCTCTGCGGAGGGGGGAAGTGCCTTTACATCTGCAACGACACACTGTAGGGGTACCATAGAATATCAATTCTCTGTTGAGGCGTGTAGTGCGTGCAGTAGTCTGTTACTCACAGCACAACACAGTGTGGGGAGATTAGAGTCTCCCTGTGATCATGTTTTTTGTATGCCTTGTCAGGCGATGTTGTATGGGTGGACAGACCCAATATTTTTCCCTTTTACACACTTTTTGATGTAAAGCAAACATTTCAGTCACGCCATATATATATATA
>ML813259.1:69141-83247 GCA_009831015.1 Picea engelmannii | reverse complement strand
GTAGACGTAGCAGGATAGGACTACGGATAGCGTAGATGCGGTTGAGTTGATAAACCACGAGTTGGGAGTCTAAGTAAATAATGATACGAGAGATACCTAGGGAGGAGGCTTGGGTCAACAGTCCAATGACAGTGTGGTATTCTACCATATTGTTGGTTGCTGGTCCTAAACAGATGCCTCCTGAACTCACCACCTCGTCAAACTGATAAATAACCCATGCTGCCGAAGCAATGTTTCGGGTATGTCGGCTGGCACCATCCGCGAACCCAAAAAAGATAGGAAAGACAGACGTCATCTGCGCATGAAAACACAGGCACAGTCATGAGTGGCAACGGTAAAGACTCGAGCACGTGAGAGAAAAAGACACACCAAACTAAAATACAATAATGTACAAAGTACAGATGCTAGGTGATCTAGGCATAGTACTTTTTAAGGTAAAGCCCATTTCGGGGCTTTCCCAGGGAAATTCCATCATGATCTACTAGTTCATAAGCACCTCTGTGTAAAACATGCTTCAGGATGTAAGGACCATGCCACATAGGTTCTAACTTTCATGTTCCCAATTTATTGTGTGCTTGGTCGTAAACAAGGACTAAGTCTCCTTCTGCAAAGGCTCGAGGTTAGACGGATTTTTCATATTGACTCTTAATTCGTTTCTGACGTGCCTCATTAACGAGAGAAGCATCGTGGCGTGTTTCGTCCAGCTTGGATAGATACAAGAATCGTTCTTCTTATGCAGAAGTATGGGGAAAGAGTTCTACTTTCAATTTGAGTGATGGAATTTCACACTCGATTGGTAGGACGACTTCAATGCCATAGACCAACTGGAAAGGAGTGAAACCGGTTGAGGTTTTCACCGAAGTGCGATAGGCCCAGAGAGCGGAAAACAGTTGTAAATGCCACGATGTTTTGTTTTCCTCTACCATGCGTTGGATCATGGTTTGTAGGAATTTGTTGATAGCCTCAACTTGCCCATTCACTTGAGGGTAGTAGGGGGATGAGTTTTCATGGCGAAAACCCAATTTGACATGTAACTCGCTCATCATCTGGTTTTTGAAGTGTGCACCATGGTCGGTGACGATGGCACGTGGTACACCAAAATGAGTAATGATATGGTTGAAGAGGAATAGAGCTACAGTACGGCCATCATTCAGGAAGGTAGGCATAGCCTCAGCCCATTTGGTGAAGTAGTCGACGGCAATGATGATGTAACCGTGCCCCCTGACTGAGGTAGGCTTACACTGCATGAAATCAATATTCCATTTGGAAAAGGGGTCGATGGAAATAATGGGGTGCAGCGTGGTAGGGTGGGTGCGTGCCTTCTTGTTGAAGATTTGGTAGGGTGGGAATTTTTTGACGGCCTCGATGCAATATTTGAAAATCGAGGGCCAAAAGTAGCCGACACGTAAGATTTTTTGGGCTGTGTCCATCCCGGAAAGGTGACCGCCACAGGCGCCAAGGTGACAATCGTTCAAAACGCATTCAGCCTCTTCGTGAATCAGACATAGCCAAAGGATGGTTTCAATACCATGGCGATACAAAGTGTCTTCGAGGATGAGATAACAGAGAGAGTGGTGACAGATGCGTCGACGCTCTTCGCGAGAGATGTTGGGATGAAAACGTTGAGTTTGAAGGTAGAGGAGAATGTCTCCGTACCAAGGGTCAAAGGTGATGATGAGGAAGAGAGATTCATCGGGAAGAGAATATCTAGGTTCAATGTTTTCATCGGCACAAGGGAGAGCACAGATGAGCTCGACAAACACCAGGGATTTTTTGGCTTTAGCCTTCGTAAACTCGAGATCTAATTCTTGGAGAATAACAATCCATTTCGAATATTTGCCCCCAAGTACTTGACGCGTCAAGACGTGGTACATGGGGTTGGAGTCTGCGATTACCGTGGTGGTGCGTAATAAGATGTAATGGCGAAATATTTGGACAGCAATGACGGCTGCCATAGCCAGTTTCTCAACATGCGAATATCTGAGTTCGGGTCCGGATAAAATCTTGCTCAGATAATAAATCACGTGTTCTTCACCGTTAGAGTCCTCTTGAACTAACACCATCGCAATGGTAGAAGTAGAAGCGGCCAAGTAAAGGATATAATCCTTTGTATATTCGGGAGGATGTAACAAAGGAGTGTGGGTCAAAGCGTGCTTGAGAGCATCGAATGACCGTTGGGCAGTGTCATCCCAGATGAAAGGGACGTTCTTTTGCAGTAGCCGCATAAATCCTTTAGTGATCTCGGCATAATTGCAGATGAAACAACGGAGAAAGTTTTCTTTGCCTTGCAAACTTTGGAGTTGGGTTAAGTTGGTAGGTGGCGGTAAGGCTAGGATGGCCTTGATCTTTAAGGGATCCACCCTGATCCCGTCTTTGGAGACGATGAAACCGAGAAGTCGGCTGGATTCCACAGCGAAAATGCATTTATGTGGGTTCAGACGAATACGATAGAAGCGACATTGAAGAAAAATTGCCTGCAAGTGACCAATGTGATCAGGTCGATTGGATGAATGGGTGGGTAAATCATGAAGGTAAGGTTCCACGATATGCTTGATGTCGTGGAAAGCGTACGACATGGCTCGCTGGAAAGTAGCACCAACATTTTTAAGGCCAAACGGTAGCTTTCGGTAGGCGAAAGTTCCCTAAGGGAAGATGAAGGCTGTCTTATGTTAATCAGTAGGTAAGATTTCAATCTGGTTATATCCAGAAAAGCCATCCATGAAAGAGAAGATTACGCTTCCTGCGTAATTATCGATGATTTGATCGATGAAAGGCGTAGGGTAGTTGTCCTTGGGACAAGATTTGTTGAGATCTCGATAATCTACGCAAACACGAATAGTCCCTTGTTTCTTGGCAACCAGAACGAGGTTGGAGACCCATTCCGTCAAAGGGATGGGATAGATGAAGCCAGATTTTAGAAGTTTTTCAACTTCTGCCTTTATAGCTGCCATTTTCTTGGGATGAACCGGGCGGAGTTTCTGTCGAACCGGTTTTGCGTCAGGGTAAGTCTTAATTTCATGTATGACGATTGAAGGGTCAATCCCTGGCATTTCCTCGTAGCTCCATGCGAAGACATCGCGGAATTCCTTGAACAAAGCGGTGTAAGAAACCACTTCGTCAGGTGTGCAGTTAGCACCAAGATTAATGTTTCTACGACACCTTCTTTAACTGAAATGTCAATTGTGATTGTAGTAGATATGTTACCCATGTTCCCCTCAGAGAAAGTATCTTGTGTGAGGATAGGGGATTGTGGAGCATCGGTAACATCGGGGGGGAAGACAGATCATATGTCTTGAACTTCTTCCAAAGGCGGAAGAAAATAGGATCGATGGTGGTTATCATCCCAGGGAAAATCGTCAATGCTGAGCATTTCCATAATAGATTCTTCCGAAGGAAAAATGTGGGAAATGTAATCAACGACAGATGATAGGGAGTCCAACCACGAGGGCACCGAGTAAGCATCGGGTGCCAATGAATGTGAATTGTTGGGAGAGGGAGAGGTAGATTGGATAGCTACGTATGCGACCTCAGCTGGGCTGAGTGGCATGGTGTCACTGAGCACATTGAATTCCAAAGGACTAGGTACAATCCAAGGATTGATAAGGCATAGTCAAGATCATGTTGACGGCAACAATGTGGTGTGCAGTAAGTGGAAGTGGTGTAGGGAAAGTACCCATAAGGCTATAATCTTTCAATAAGCCAACACCAACGCTTTCATACGTAACTGGGTGGTCTCCCAAAAAAGGAATGTTGTTGGTGGCAGGGATGCGAGCGTCGGGTGTACAGAAGTCAAGTTGATTGACGGTGACAATTTTGCCTTGATGGGGGAATTGTACACATCGAAACACCGACGAGGCGACGACAGTCATGGCGTAGAACCAACTTCTTCCGAGTAATAGGTTGTAATCGAGGGGAGCATCTACCACCTCGACATCAACGGTAACAGTTTTACCGCCCAATTGGATGGCGAGGGATTGTAGTAATCTGTGAGGATGGAAACTACATCCATCGAAAGTGCGTAACATCATAGGGGATTTGTTAAGGGTAGGTGATTTTAAGCCTTTCCAACAGGCTAGGGACCTGACACAGGTAGAGGCTCCCTCATCCAGGATAGTTCGGTGGATTTGTTGATTGTGAACAACAACATCGATTTGGAAAGCTATCTAGTGGGAGAGTCGTGGTTGATGATCATCCAGATTAAACGTGATGTATTTTGATGACTCGGGATCGAAAGTGCCAATAGCAGCTAAGAGCATCCTATGTTGGTTAGGACAGTGTTGTAGAACTTCCAATGCAGACATGGCACACGGGGCTTGGGCCAAATCTTCTACAATATTGTAATTTTGGGCAGCCCGTGACTTATGATTGAAAGTGGATTTCTTGATGGTACTCTTAGGAGGGCGTAAGATGGAGTCAAAAGAAGGTTTCTCAATCTGAAGTGGCCTGGATGGAGGGCTAATAGAGGGAGGATTAACAACAGATGGTAAAGGATCTGGCAAAGAACCATTAGCAGTCTTTGACTTGTCGGGTTTAATTGGCGTGTCATATGTCGCAGAACGAGTGGTTAGATTAACCCCGTTAAACATGTAAATGTGGGCGCTTGTCGGGGCGTCATCAGGGGGTTGGTTGGAACTGCCCCCCGATGTGGGGGTTTGTGCAACCAAATATTGTTGTTGCGGAAAAGGCTGAGTAAGCACAGTGGGTTGCGAATCTCCCTTGAAAATTTTGGCCACTTCATCATGATGTGGGCAGTCTCGAGTGTAGTGATCGTCACCGCAAATGAGACATGGGAATTTCGGTTTTTGCTGTGGTTTTTTTCCGGCAGCAGGGGTTTGCGGTTGGGTTTTGGGTTGTTCGTTGTTATTTTTCTTCTTTGTTTTGTTTCTCGCTTTCTTCTTGCCCCCAAGTTGTTGTGAAGGGGTTGATTGGACTGCATTCACATCAGAGACCTGAGTTTGGGTGGGGGTAGAAGAGGGTGCAGTCGAACTGGGAGCATCCATTGAAGCGGGCCGCTGAGTCATTCCAGTGGACTGGGTGGTAGATTGGGTTTTGACGGAGCCAATCACTCCATCCGCATGCAAAGCAGTCGATGGTTTGGATGGATCGTTAGTGGCACGGGTAGCGTTCGGTATCAACTCATACAGAGTACCGGATTGTGAATAGACTATTTCTAAGTACTGAGCTCGGGCGATGGCTTCTTCCTTGGTGACCACACCGCCCATGGCAACATCACGAGAGATCTGGGGTAATAATGATTTCGTGAACCATTCCGCTAATAATTGGTCGGGGATGACCGCTTTGATTAGCCTTCGTCGTCATCTCCATTCATGGATATGATTGGAGATGTGTATGGAAGTTGTCTGATGAAGGGAGGTTAATAGTTCAGTACCCATCTCGTATCGAATGGGTAGTTGGAAGTGTGTGAGGAAGGACATGGCGAGGGAGTTGAAATCATGAAAAGATGCGCGTGGTAATTCAATATACCATTTTGTTGCGGAACCCATGAGTGTTCGTTGGAAAAGACGCAAACGAATAGAGTCATCCATGAGGGAGTTGGATGAACACCACAAATGGAAAGTCATCACGTGGTTGTTTGGGTCTTCTCCGTATTTTCCGTCGAATTTTGGGATATCAGAAGGAAGTTTTGCTGGAATAGCTGGCCAAACCGGAGAATGATAAATGGGATCATTCGTTAACCGAGACAAGTCTAGAAGATCCAGGGTAGCTAGAAAACGTAGTTGTCGGTTAACCTGTGGGTAATGTTGGTGTGGCAGGGGTACACTAGTGGGGCCCATTACCGGGTTATGTGGATAATTATAACTAGTGGGCCCTCTCATATGAGGTTGGTTTTGACCAAGGTACGCAGGATTTGAGGTGTTTTGAGAAGCATGTGTGAGCGGGGATAACCGGATGGGTTTTGAGGGTTATAGGCTGGGTTTGGCATTTGTCCATAAGGGGGTTGTTGCGGAGTCTAAACATTTTGTCCCATGGAGGCATGCAAATTTCCTTGAAAAGGGACGCTCCATGGATTGGGTGCGACAGACACATTTTGTCCTTGTGGTTGATGGTGGACTCCAACTTGAGGTTGCCCCCCAGCATGAGGGTGCCCCCCGAATGGAATTTATCCTCCGGTGGGAGGATGCCCCCCGACATTAGGGTTCCCTCTGAATGGAATTTGTCCTCCGGAGGGAGGATTCCCCCCAGTTTGAGGTAGAGTTCCCAGGATATGAAAGCTATATGCCAATGAGTGAGCAGTGTTGCCGATCGGGTTAGGACCACCAAGGCCAGTGCCTCCAGGTTTTTGGATAGGTATGGAATTTCCCAGTACAATTTGAGTAGTGGTTTGGGTAGTGGTGGTAGCGGACGCGTTCAGTGCCCTAAATCCAAAAGGGAGTGTAGGTCTTGGTGTTACAGGTGTGCCAATCGGGGCTTGATTAACTACCGCATTACCGGCAGGGATAGTCGGAATGTGCGGGGCCATTGTCGAATGGGCCGTCTGGAGGGGAATAGTAGGCCTTAGGCCAACGGAAGGTATGTTCGGACCAACGGTTGGTGTGGCTATAAAAGTGGTAGTACCGGTGAAGTGATTTTTGGGTACAGTGTAGGAAAAAGATGCGTCGACACCTTGTCCTGTTCCATAAATATCTTGCACCAAGCGTGGTGGAATTCGAACAACGTCCGCAGTCCAAAAAGGGTCATTGGCTAAAGGGTTTTGAGGAGACCCAACCGGAATATCCGGATTGACAACAAATTCTCCGGCAGAATTTAAGTGGATGATATGTCGTTCGTATCCCTTCGGAATGTGGTATGCTTCCGGAGATTCTGAGACAATTCGAAAATTATCCAAAGGGATGGGAACTTCTTCCTGGGAAATTGTAGTGTTTTGAACCTCGCTCTGTTGAGGAGATTCCTCCGTAGAATGAGAGGGTAAAGGGGTGTTTCCTTCCATATTTTCTGGAGGAAGTCCCTGTAGCCTCCGCGAACGGTGTGGAGGGTCGATTTTGGCGGAAAAGAGTCGGCGAAAGAAATCTATGGCCAACTAGCGAAAAGAAACAACACACGCTAAACAATCTAAGAATCACAACCAAGCAAACATGAACTTCTTTTGATGACCGTACTAGTTGGTGATGAAATCCAACATCGCGTAATCAAGTCCAGAAGGGGTGGGGGTAGGGTGGAACAGTTACAATGGCGACCTGCTTAACAGACTTACGCCTTGGTGCAAGCTTCCACGTAGTAATTGTGGATTTACCCTCCAAGGAGCCCGAGTGAGTTTGACCAATGTCTGTTCCAGGTACAGTGAGACTTCCTGTCACCGTCACCTTGTGTAAGACCCTAAATATTATGGCTACTAAGGTTACCAATTCACAGTTAGCCCCTGGGCGGGAACAGTCGACAGTCCGATTGGAACGTACAGACAGGGTATCAAGCCCGAAATCAACTAGAAGGCTTCCATGCAGTAATTGTGGATTTACCTCAAAGTGACCCCCATAATACGATCTGACCACCACAATCAGTTAAACCACGGAGGGTTAGTCCCCGTAGCTTACCCGAATGCGACCTCGTGCGTAACCCCTGTGTGAGAGGGGGATCCCAGGAAGACTTATACGATAACTGGATTTGACTCTCCCTAACTCATGATGCTACTATTTGTTTCAGAAACTTTGGAGAGTTATGCTCACAGCCTAATCCAAAGTACTACACCTATTCTACTATTGGTGGAGGATCCTAGCAAAGAAAAAATTCTAGATAATTTTTAATTAGCGTTGATTTTTATGGCTGTTCTTTACGCAAAAAGGGGTGTATGGAAGTGAAAAAAATGGAATTATGAATCAGACCCGAAGAATGCATCGAATATGATAAGCAGTCATTTTCTTTCGATGAACGTCTATCTAAGGGAGAGAGAGAGTTATTTTCACTAACAAGCACAAATACGGAGTGTCCCCAAACGATTCTTTTTCTCAATCAAATCTTGATGTAATGCAAAACTTTTAAATGCCTTCTAATATGCACCATCAATCATGGAGATGCTTTTTCATTGTTCGTATATGAGTTAAATATCAATTCAACACAATTCTTGTCTTGCTAATTGTCTTTGTATGAATGAAAATCAAACTAGCACAAGCTAAAGTCATACAAATAATGCACCTTCTCGTTGCAATCAAAACAAAAAGCGAAAACGAAACAATCAAAGAGAAAACAAAATTCACACCCAAAAAGAAAAAGTTGAAGAACAATGACCTTGACTCAAATCAAGATAAAGAGGTATGTAGGCCTTTGATGACCTTCACCAAGGTTTTTACTCAGCTGATGAGGAGAGAAGAACAATGCATAGGTTTCAAATTTCACTCAACAGGAGAAACTCGATGAAAAAAGTGAAGAAGGCTACAAGATCCAAACAGTAAGGTGATTATTCTTCAATCAAAAGACATATGTCAAGGTTGAAAAGGAAGAAACACTGACTCACAAGATTACTCAACAGAGGAAACACAGAGGCAAAATCCAAGAAAATGCAATTCTGGAAGATTTTTGAGCCAAAGAAGGTTAGCGCTCTGTTGCTAAAGGAAAGGAGTGTTATAACGCTCTGTGCAAATCCATTAGGAGCACTGATGCTCTATTAGCACTGGGACAGGGGCGCCAGGGTCTGAAAACTCCAAAAATTGTCGAAAAAAATAAAAAAATTGCAATCCAATTCCGACAATTATGCTGAGTGTGATGAGGTAGGGAGCTAATCAGCTCATGAAACCAATCCAAAGAGGAGTGAACCAAGTCTGAAAAAATCAAGGGATATAACTAGGTCAATGAGGAGAAATCAAAATAAGAGGTTTTGATTCGAGGCTATCTCCCCAGTGGAGTCGCCAGTTTCTGTTGTAGGAAAATCTCCCTGCGGACAGGTAGATCGCCTCTAAGAGCTTGACCTTAATTCTAGACAGAAAAATGCTTAACGTGGACACTGACTTCCTTTCAAATCTATCTAAACTAATACATGAGAAGGAAGGATAACAAAAGTACCTCTTTATCAACGTTTGTCCCTGCACGCTCCGAGTTGCGCTCCAATCCTTTGCTCCTCGCTGAGTTCTGCAGACAAACAAGATACGACTACTTCCTACTCTATTGATATTAGCTTGAAAACAGATTTATCAATTAATGACAAGTTCATGTAACATCAGACACAAACTAGAAAGAAACATGCCAAGTGTGTCATATTAATGAGAATAACGACATCAGTACTTACAATCGTAGATGCGAATGCGACAACCTCGTCGAGTCCCCTTCATCTAACCCTTGCTCGAAAGATCCACAACCTGGCTGGCAACAACTTCACTGATCACTTCTCCTTTGGCTGACTGTGTATTTCCTATGAGATCATAGGTTTCATGCTAACAATTCTTCCCCCTTTCCACCATCATAGAGCTTGCTTATATAGGTTGGGAAGAGATTAACCTCTTGAGTTATGTTTAGAACAAGTTGGGAACCTCCTCCTTAGATTAGGGATCTCTTGATGAAACCAAGAATTCGAGTAAAACTGCCTCCTAATCTCGAAATATCCTTCCCTCATTCTCCTCAACAGGCTAACAACTGACCCATATTAGGGAGCGCTCCTTCAAAAGGGGCATCAGAGTGCTAGAATGCTCCCTGAGAAGATTAAGGGTAGCGCCAGCGCTTCAAAAGTGGGCAATGCTCCTTCAGAGGGGTGAGGAAGCGTTATAACGCTCTCTGAGGCCTTATAGGGGAGCGCCAGCGCTCCTAAGGCTGTTTCAGGGGAGCGTTCACCCTCAAAACTCTTGATTAAAAGCCCTTTTCAGGTGTTAAGAGTTGTTTGACTCCAGTGAACCAGTTCTCCTTCTTCAAACCAAGTACATAAGATGTTTTAAGTGCCTCCTTAGTGTCGTCATTATGGCAACATGCTCAAACAACATTTGTGACACTTGTAACCAACTTGCGACACTTGCGAAAGTTGTAAGGAAGTTGCGACACTTACGACAATTGAGAGGAATATGCGACACTTATCCAACTGAGTAATTTTGATGTGTAACATAAAGCTCAGAAAAAGGTCCAAAAATCCAAAATTTCAATGGAATTTTTGTAATCAAACTGAGTGTGATGGAGTGAAGATTCAATCAGCAAATGAAATCAGATAAAAGGGGTGAACAAGGTCTAAGAAAACAAAAGGTAAGACAAGGCCTATGAGGAAAGAAAAAACTAAGAAAGTTCTGATTTGATCCCCAGTGGAGTCGCCAGTTTCTGTTGTAGGAAAATCTCCCTGCGGACAGGTAGATTGCCTCAAAGAGCTAGACCCTAACTCTAAGACATAAAGTGCTTAACATGGACACTGAATTCCTTTCAAATCTACGCAAACTAATACATGATAAGGAAGGATGATAGAGGTACCTTTTTATCGACGTTTGTCCCTGCACGCTCCGAGTTGAGCTCCGATCTTTCGCTCCTCGCTGAGTCCTGTAGACAAAAAAAGTACGACCACTTCCTACTCTATTGATATTAGCTTGAAAACAGATCTATCTATCAACGATAAGTTCATGTAAGATCAGACACAAACTAGAAAGAAACAGGCCAAACAAATTATATTAATGAGGACCAAACATTTCTTACAGCCATGGATTGATTGCAGCAGCTTCGCCAAGTCCTCCTTGTCTACCCCTTGCTCAAAAGATCCATGATCTGAATGACGATAGATTCATTGATTGCTCCCTATGAGATCATAGGTCTCTTGCTTCCAAAATATCTCTGTTCCAACACCACTTATAAGATCATAAGTTTGGTGTGATTCTCCTTTTCCAGTCCCCTTTCACCATTAGAAAGCTTGCTTATATAGCCTTGGAGAGGCTCTAACCACTTGAGATATCCTTGGGGAAGTTGAGGATTTGACTCATTCAGTTGAGGATCTGCCCTAGGATCATGGCTGGACTAGGGATTCGAATCCAACTGCCTTCCAAGAATGAAAAGATCCTTCCCCCCTTCATCTCAACAACTTAACTACTGCCCAGAATAGGTAGCGCTCCCTCAAAAGGACCATCAGAGCATTGTGGCGCTCCCTAGTAGGATTTAGGGGGGTGCCAACGCTCTCAAAATCCATAGCGCTCCCTCAAAAGGGCTAGAGGAGCTTTATAACTCCCCCAGACAGTGTAAGGGGGAGCGCCGACGCTCCTAGAAGAGGTATAGGGGAGCACTCTCCTCCAAAAACTTAGTTTTTGAGGTGCTTTCAGATGGAAAAAGGTTTGCAAGCCTGCTGACTCATTTCTTCTCTTCCAAATCAAATGTTTGAGGTGTTTCAAGTGTCCTCCTCATGTCGTTATAGGCATGACATAGGCATCATGTCAGCATGCTTTCTTTGATACTTGCGACACTTGTGAGCAACATGCGACACTTGTGACCTTGTGAGAAAAATGCGACACTTGCGACCTTTGTAATGAAGACACTTGTGACATGATAAAAGTGAGTATTTTTGATGTGTAACAGTGTGGTCATGTGATAGAGGTCCGTGGCAAGTGAAAATTGAAGACAGAACCAAAGGAGTATTAACAACAAAGTCGGAAAAGGTGAAATCTTTTGTATTTTTGTGCCATGCGCTCCATGTAATTGTCAATGTCATTTGTAAATGAGCTATATGCTTGGTTTTGTTATATGAATAAAAGAATGATTGTTGGGTTGGTTGGGCCACCTGATTTTACATATTAAACTTTGTACCGTGTATTTGCTTGTTTATGAATTGTGCTAAGTAAAGAAAACATATAACACGTTAAATTGTCATAAATGTTATGAGTTGAAGTGAAGGCTTAGTTCAAACCCAATATGCTTAGGTTGGCCTCACCACCAAGTTAGAAAGGTTTCGGTGTCGCATACCAATGAGAAGGATGGATTGTTACAACCCAAAAAATATCTCTGTGGGTGTGATAGTTGGTATCAAAGTTGGTTTTCCAAACGAAATGATTAGGTTGTTGAGAGAACTTCGCCATGAGGAACAATGGGAAGGTGAAGCGCGACTTGGCAAGGATGAAGTCATTTGGTGGTTGTTTGTTTCACTGAGGTTCAAAATGGATGGATTCTTGAAAGGATGACAATGATATACCTCAAAGATTTGTGGACACTCCAAAGGAAATTTTACTGTGTGCCCAACCACAACTCAAGATAGATGTGGTGGGTGAAGCTCTAGAGGCAGACTAAGATGGATAGGAGCACATGAATTCTATGAAGATGTGTGAACATAGTAGTATGTTGGGTTGTGAAAGTTGTTACCAGTCATTTGATGCAACACATGCATGGAAAGGTATTTCAAGTAGAAGAAGGATTGATGCCTTGGATGGAAGTCAGGGAAGGTGCATGCACCAATTGTGTTATGCCAAAGTGATCATCAATGGAAGAACAATCCAAGAACTTGTTGATACAAGTGCTTTACACAACTTCCCATGGATAGAGTTGGCTAAGGAGCTTGGGATCAAAGTCATTGTGAGTAAGTCATAAGTGAAAACAATGAACTCTAAGGCAAGAACAACGACGAGAGTTGCCTCAGTTGTTCATGTGCAGCTAGACGATTGGAAAGGATGTGCAAACTTTACGATTTCTCCAATGGATGATTTGGAAGTCATTTTGGGATAGGAATTCCTTAGCAAGAACAGAGTTGTTCCAGTTCCATGGTTGGACAAGTTGGTTATAGTGAGAGAAAGAAAGATGTGGGTTGTGTGCACAACCACACATAAGTATAATGGAGGAGTGCATATTGTCTCTGCGCTGAGTATGAAGAGAGAAACATGATGCACGAGGTCTCATATTTATGTGACGGTCATACAAGAAGCTACATATGATGGAGTGGGGATTCCTATTTCACCAGAACTATCTTGATTGTTGGATAGATTCACATACCAGATGTTGGACAACTTTCCCAAGGTACTCCCACCAAGGCAAACCATTGACAACCAAATTGAGCTAGAGTCAGGGCTGCAACCACCCACGAAAGCTCCCTAAAGGTTGTCTAGACCCAAGTTGGAAGAATTGAAGAGACAGTTGACGGATTTTATTGATGCAGGATTCATTCAACCCTCTTAGTCCCCTTACAAGGCTCCAAACCTCTTTCAAAATAAGAAGGAAACAACAAAACTTAGGATCTATCTTGACTATAGAGCATTGAACAATAAATAGTGAAGAACATATATCCCTTGTCACTTGCTACAGATTGTTTTGACAAGACAACCAAAACTAAGGTGTTCTCCAAGTTGGACTTGAGGCATGGTGATTATCAAGTGTGTATTACATAGGGAGACGAGCAAAAGACAAAAATGGTGACACAATATAAAGTTATGAATTCCTAGTGATGACATTCAGCCTTTGCAACACCCCATCCACCTTCTGCACATTGGTGAATGACATTCTCATGCTGTTTTTGGATAAGCTTGTGGTGGTGTACTAAGAAAATATCATAGTGTTCAGTGTGTAAATGTGTTTAACTTGCACATAATAGATCTAGCTAGCAAATGATATACACAGATTGCAGGGAAAATATGAGAAAAGAAAAGCAGGAGAGAAAGAATGGAATAATTCTCATTAACCAAATGAATGAATAATAATTTACACATGATATACTCTGTATAACTCAACTAATGCACACTGGAGGAGAAGTCAATACACCATAGTGGTGGTCTAGAGTGATATGGACACACACCAACAATTACGAGAGTAAACTGCCACCTTGTCTAGTCTCTCAGGTAGTTACAGGAGTGAACTACCGACTAGTCTCTCAGTCTTCAGTTAACTAACTGAAACAAAGTGAAGTGAGGAGGAGATAACGAAATCATGTGTAATGCACTAGTCTGGTGATGATCCCAATGTTGCATGGTGTTGATCCCAATGTGGCATATAAACTCCACTCAACTGATCAAAATGAAGTGTGAACTGAAGAGAATATTTTCCCTAGACTATAGGAGACTAAATAATGACTAGTAAACATAGGGAAAACCTTAGGAAAAATAATTCCTAGGTGTGTGTGAAGTATCTCCAACACCCCCCTTGAACATCACTACGGTGAAAATAAAGAATGGGTCCCGACAACGAGCCCATGTTAGGTACCCAAATAAAAAAGATACACTGAAATAA
>ML813259.1:32728-69086 GCA_009831015.1 Picea engelmannii | reverse complement strand
CCCTCAAAGTACAATGAATGTAAAAATAAGAACTGACAATTTCTAGGCAACTGTGTCCTTCACTCTAAGGCAACTATGCAAAGAATGGAACTTCTGCTCAATGAAGGTCTTGATGAAGATGTTTGCAGTCTGTTCTGTTGAAGGACAAAACTGCAGGTCAATGATCCCATCATGTACTAAGTCCCAAATGCAGTGCATGTGGATCTCGATGTGATTCATCCGCTGCCTCTGAATTGGATCTTTGCAGAACTTCATAGGGATCTGGTTATCACACCAGATGATGATCGATCGATGAAAATGAATGCTCAAATCAGTAAGAAAATGTTGTAGCCACATATCCTGAATGGTTATGTAATATACCCCTCTGTACTTTACCTCGACTGAAAATAGAGAAATAGAATCCTCCTTCTTGCTCAACCAAAAGATAGGCTTGGAACCAAGATTAAGTGAGTAACCATATGTGGACTTGCGATTAATGTTATCTCCAGCCCAGTTAGAATCAGTGAACCTGATGAGGTCCAAGGTAGAGTTTGTTACATAGTGAATCCCAAAGATGATGGTGCCCTGTAAGTATTGAAGGATACGCTTTGCAGCCTTCCAATGTATCTCATGCGACTCTTGCATGAACTTGGAGACTGCTCCAACTTCATAGGAGAGGTCTGGTCTGGAGTGTGTGAGATACAACAAGCTCCCCACTAGTTGTCTGTACAATGTGATGTCAACTAGTGGAGTGTCTCCACCATCCTCAAGTCTGACTCCTGATAGGAAATGATTCAAGGCAGACTTGCAGTCTGTCATGTGAAATCTCTCAAGGAGATCTCGTGCATACTTGGCCTGAGATAGTTTGATTCTTGATGCATCCTGGATGATCTCGAGTCCAAGGAAGAAATGTAGCAGACCCATGTCCATCATCAAGAACCTGTCACGCAAAATCCTCTTGACTGCAACAATCGTCGAAGTCAAGAAATCGATGATAAAAAAATCATCAACATATAGAACTAAGAGTAGAAGTGAATGAGCCATCCTGAGCATGTAAACATTTGGGTCAGACTTACAACGTTGTGACAAAAAGTAGGATTCCATCTTGGCATACCATGCCCTCAGAGCCTGCTTGAGTCCATAAAGGGACATCTTCGATCGACAAACCAAAGATGAATCCTGCATAAATCTCTAGGGCTGCTCCATATATATCTCCTTAGAGAGATCTTCATGAAGAAATGAATTCTTCACATCTATATGATAGAATTCCCATCCTTTGGTTGTCGCAATGGAAAGTGCCAAATGTATGGAATCCATCTTCGCTACTGGAGCGAAGGTCTCATCATAGTCAATGCATGCACCTGCTAAAATACTTTGGAAACTAGCCTGGATTTGTATCTGCTAACCTTTCCATCCATTGTGATCTTGGTCTTGTAGACCCATCTGAACCTGACAAGTTTCCTTCCTGAAGGAAGGGGAACTATATCCCAAGTTTGGTTCTCGAGGAGGGATTTGTACTCCTCCTGCATGGTGGATTCCCAAAAGGGATTTCAAGTAGCCTCGCCATAGGACTGTGGATCTGAAGATTGAACCAAGAAAAGGTTCCTGGATGGCATCAGTTCTGTTGCAGTGAGTGCAAGAGGAGGCTCCTCAAAATCAAATCAAGTCCTCCTAGTATCAACTAGATCCCCAACAAGATCTCCTATATTCTAAAGAGTAGTCTTGGCCCACTTGGGCCTTGGCTTTGGCTCTTCATGTGCATCTGCATGCATTGAATCTGCATTTGACTGTACTAGCTCTGTATCTAGGTCGTCTTAATCCTCTAAATCATAACTCTCATCTGAAGAAGATTCAACATGAGAATTCTCATAATCTCTGATAGGTTGAAAAAAAACGTGTCTGCATGCGGTTGTTGAGGTACATGCAAAACACTTTCCTTGAATTGGACACTCCGCTCGATGATGAGCCAGTCCAAGGAAATATCAATGAATCTATATCCCTTAAGACTGTCGAGGTATCCAACAAATATACATTATGTTCTCTGTGGATTAAGTGCCTTCCTCTTCTCAGATTGAATCTTGGACCATGCACGTGAACCTAAAATATGGAAGTGGGTCACTTTCAGTTTGAGGCCGATTCAAGCCTCGTAGGGGGTCTTATCCTTGACATATCTATGGGGATATTTTTTTTGGATGTAGGTTGCACAATTAAGTTCTTCAGCCCATAATATCTATGGAAGTGACTTTGCATGTAGAATGCAAGATGCCATCTCTTCTAGAGATCTATTTTTTCGCTCAATAGCTCCATTTTGTTGCAGAGTATGAGGAACCATGTGCTGCAACTGAATCTAGGCCTCATGACAAAGATTATGTATCTCATAGTTGACTTACTCTCCCCCTTTATCTGGTTGAAGGACTTTTATCTTCTTTCCTGACCGTGTTTCAACAAGGGCTTCGAAATATTTGAGGTGTTGAAATACCTCTTATTTTTTCCTGAGAAATAAAATCCATGTGAAGTGTGAGAAATCATCAACAAAAATGAGCACGTACCTTGATTTACCAATTTATGGATGTGGAAAAGAGCCCATTGGATCACTATGGATCAGATCTAAAGGAAAGGAAGCCTTTTGAGTCTATCCTTTGTCGAATTTCTCTTGAGGGTATTTTCCAAGAACACATCCCTCACAAATTTCTTTGGAGAAGTGGATGTCAGGTAGACCATTAACCATTCCCTGCTTGCTAATTTGTTTCATATATATGAAATTTAAATGCTCAAACCTTTCATTCCATACCCTACTGCTTTCATCAACATGGGTAAGTAGTAATGCAAAATTTGGTTCAATAAATTCAGAAAATCTGTAGAGTCTGGATTAATGATTTACCTCACCAGTAGCAACCCTGGAATTGGTTTGCATGTCATAGATATCCACTACATCAGCTGTGAATATGAATCTCTTTCTAGTGCCATAGTTTGTCATTTGATAGACGGAGAGAAGATTGACAAAAAGTTTGGGAACATGTAGCACATTCTCGAAGCTTTCATTTGTGAGTTCAATTCTTCCTTTGTTGGTGACCTTGACTGGAGAGTTGTCCCCCATAAGAATAGGAGGACCTTTGCATGCATCCAATGAAGAGTAGACTTATTTTTGGCTTCCATGTGGTGTGATGCACCTAAATATACGATCCAAGCATCGGGAGAAGAGTTGATGGAAATCAAAGCATGGCTAGAATTTCCTTTCTTGGGATTCTGATCTTCTGGTTTCTTCTTCTTGGAACCATCGAGGATGCGATATCCAAGGTTGTGTTTTTGAATTATTTGGGCCATTTGATCTATTTATTTCTACATACATGCGGATTCTGGATGGAATCCTTTATGGC
Source organism: Picea engelmannii (assembly GCA_009831015.1). Lineage (NCBI taxonomy): Eukaryota > Viridiplantae > Streptophyta > Pinopsida > Pinales > Pinaceae > Picea > Picea engelmannii. The sequence continues at coordinate 65,730 of ML813259.1, read as the reverse complement.
AGTAAGTGCATTTCTCCCCTTTTCTTCCCTTTCCACCTTTGGATCCGGAGGCATCATTGAAGGGTTTTGAGTACCATTCCTTCTTTGGATTTTCATGCAATTTCCTTTTGTCTTTGTCTTTATATTTATGATTTTGATGAATTATAACATCATGTACAATAAGTGCATGTACCTTTGGTCCTTTGATTTTTCCCATGTTGATAAGCTTGTTTTTCTCTTGTGTCAGAGATTCAATAAACACCTCAAGAAAGCTCCAGAAGTGAGCCTAACTTAATTAAATGTGGATACAAACATTGAGTATTCTTGACCAAGTTTCGAGAGAATGGTGAGAACCATTTGTTTCTCCTCCTTAGATTTATCAACCCCGCAAGACTTGAGTTGCGACAACAAATCCTTATATTTGGTAAAGAAATCTTGGAGATTGTCGAAGGTTTTTGGATCTAATGTGAGCAATTCCACCTCAATAATGTGTTCCCTTATCTCATCCTATTTTCCAAAAATTCCTTCCATGGTGGTCCAAGATTCATTAGGGGTTTTATAGGAGGATGTGTGAAAGAGGAGTTCAGGAGAAATGAGACTGCAAATAGTTCCAAACGCTTCATCCATTCGATTCAGATACTTGGATTTTTCTATGGCTGATGTGGGTTTGGTCTTTGTGTCCATGGTTAACCTGTATAATCCTCTGCTTCGAATATGCACTATCATATTCTCTTTCCATGCAAAGAAATTGTACGGTGTAAGAATGAATTCTTTTGGAAATTCCATTTTTCCGTTGTCTTCAATCTTCAGTACCTACAAAAAGAATCTGGTGTGTCTTTTCCCTAGAAATATGTCGGCTATGATACCATGTAAATGTGTTGAACCTGCAAAGAATAGATCTAGATAGCAAATGACATACACAGTTTGCAAAGAAAATATGAGAAAAGAGAAGCAAGAGAGAAAGAATGGAAGAATTCACATTAACCAAATGAATGAATGATAATTTACACATGATATACTCTGTATAAATCGACTAATGCACACTATAGGAGAATCCAATGCGCCATAGTGGTGGTCTAAAGTGATATGGACACACACCAACAGTTTCGGGAGTAAACTACTACCTAGTCTAGTCTCTCAGGAAGTTATGGGAGTGAACTGCCACCTAGTTTGAGTTAACTAGTCTCTCAGTATTCAGTTAACTAACTGAAACATAGTGAAGTGAGGAGGAGATCATGGAATCATGAGTAATGCGATAGTCTGGTTATGATCCCAATGTTGCATGGTTATGATCCCAATGTCACATCTAGACTCCACTCAACTGATCAAACTGAAGTGTGAACTGAAGAGAATATTCTCCTAGAGGAATATTTTCCCTAGACTACAGGAGACTAAATAATGACTAGAAAACATAGGGAAAACCTTAGGAAAAAAAATTCTTAGGTTTGTGTGAAGTATCTCCAACACAGTGAGAGTACGTAGGAGCATGGAAAAAAATTGGAGGTAGTCTTCAAGGCATTGAGAAAGCATCAGTTGTTCTTGAAGAAATCCAAGTGCGTTTTTGGGCAAATCAAAATACCCTTCCTAGGCCATTGGATCAATCATGGAAGCATTTGGATGGATGTTGTAAAGATCATTGAAATCATAGATTGGGAGGAATTGCGCACCTACACGATGTGAGAATATTCCTTGGACTAGCCAACTACTATCGTAGATTCGTAGAGGGATACTCCAAGATCACTGCACTGCTAACATATTTGTTGAAGAAGGAGAAGCCTTGGTATTGGTCGGAAAATAACAAGTCTACATTTGAAGAGTTAAAGTGCATAATTGTATCTGCCCATGTATTGAAGCTACCCAACTTTGAACAATTGTTTGAGGTGAAAACTAATGCTTCAAACTTTTCCATAGGAGGAGTTCTGATGCAGGACGAGCACCCTGCAGCTTTCGAGAGTAGGAAGCTACATGATCATGAACGAAGATACCCGGTCCATGAAAAGGAAATGAATACATTTGTGCATTGCCTACAAGTCCAAAGACACTACTTGTTGGGTAGGCCCTTTGTGGTCAATACTGACGACATGATGAAAAGCTACGTTGCCACACAACCCGAGTTTTCACCCAAGCAAGCGTGTTGGTAGGACTTCTTGGCCGAGTGTTGGAGCATGAAATTTTGGTTAAGTTTTAGGAATCACGTAGGAGAAATCGTGCAACAAGTTGGTTGGGAGAAGCACGCACAAAAGAAGGAAAAGCAGTTGGTCAACATGCATAAGGAGACAATTAGTTAGGAGTTTTGGGACATTTTGTTCACATTGTAACGAGCTAAGCCCTAATGTATATTTATAAATATGTAATGGGTTTTTGGGTAGAAGGATTTATTTTGGTAGTTGGTGATAAGTTAATAGAAGAGCTAGTTCTTCAGGAAATGAGTTTCTTGATCACTCATAAATATTCTTTTGCATCCAAATCTTGTAACCAAATTTTCAAAAACAAATTGCGCAGCTATCTCTGTGCTACAATCTCTGACTGGTTCAATGATTCCAGCTTTGATAGATGAGTTTCACATCCACCATTAGAAGAACACACCATATCACCCTCGGGAAAATGGAACAGTAGAAGCATTCAATAAGATCCTAGAACACACATTGACGAAGGTATCCAATGTAAGTCAAGATGACTAGGACATAAGGATTCTAGTAGTGTTATGGGAACATAGGACTACAAGTAAGAAGTTGACAGGAAAAACCCCATACAGACTAGTGTATGGTCAAGAAGTTATTATGCCTATTGAATTCATAGTACCGAGCCTATGCATTGTTGCACTAATAGAACTTACAGATTCTAGTGCAGTGGAGAAGAGACTGTCAGAGTTAGTAGAACTGGAAGAAGACTGGTTTGTCACAGGTTTCCATCAACAAGTACATAAAGTGCACAAGAAAGCATGGCATGATAGGCACATTGAACAGAAGAAATTTCAAACAATAGACTTAGTGTTACTCTACGACAACAAGTTTTTGCAGCACCCGGGGAAGTTCCAAATGCACTGGTTGGGCCCATATGTGATAAGGCTTGTGATAGATGCAGGTGATGTACATTTAGAGAAATTGAATGGAGAAGTTGTGGAAGGATTAGTTAATTGTAGTCGGTTGAAACTGTATAGGGACAATCAGGCTTCTGCGCATTAGTCTGAGCATGTAGAGTGTGTACCATAGTACTTGTATTATAGTGTATTATAGAAGGAAAAAGAGAAAAGGAGAAAAATAGAGAAGGAACAAAAGAAGAGAATATGAAGAGGTAAGCAGGCATTGTTCAAAGAAGAAAGAAAAGACGAACAAGAAAATGTCACAAACAAGAAAGAAGAAGGAAGAATTGCGCAAAAAGGTGAAGGAGAGTATAGAGAAATAAGGTAAGGTTGGATATCTGCGAAAATGACGGTTGAAGGCATTAAAGATCAAACTTGACAGGACAAGCATTAAAGAGTGATCATAACGGTAAATTAGCGGAGATGTGTAGTCATAAATGAAAAGAAACGATGAGATCGTCATAAACTGACAAGATCTAGACCATGATCCGCATAATAATTTGAATTCATTGCAGAGTATGGAAATAATTGAATGCGAGTACACTTGGATTGGACAACAAGTTTTAGGTGCGAAGAAGAAAATAATAGTTAGTAGCAGGTGATAAAAGTAGTTGAAGGGTCAATGGAAAGAAGTTATTGTCATTTGAGTTTTCATAAGAGAACAACGAGAGTAGAGAGCTGAGTGAACACAAACAAAACCGAAGGAGTTAAGAGAAGTGTATTACAGAGATCTATGGCACCACCTAAGTCATCTACAACATCAACATCATGGATGAAGAAACAATGCACGAAGCCACTGGTAGCACCAGTACATGAAGATACCCTAGGAGCATCTGCAATAGAGCCAAGTTCATCCAATTTTCTGAAGGATTACATACCACCCAAAATGCCAGTCAAGTTACACAAGGAAGCGAAGTCAGTCAAGTTACACACGGAAGCGAAGTATGAGCTCATGGAGCCAAAAATTACACTAGATGTAATATTTGAAAGAGATATGTTACATGCAGTACTGAGTTTGAATTTTTCAAACCACGCCTATCATATGAGAAGAATTTATCCGAGTTAGCATTCATTTTACTATAGATATCATTTATTAGGGTTGTGCAAAAGAGTTGGGAAACAAGGTTGGTGAAAGCAGAGATTTTGAACTTGTTATGAATCCCGCACTTTGGTAGGAGCATTGAGACCAATGTCTGCATCAAGATGTTGTTAAGCTATGTCCATGGAGGGTTTCTATGGTTGGACAGGTTGGTGTCAATTGAAATAGAGTTAATTGCGCAGATAATAGGATTACCTACATAAGGTGGGGATTGATTACTACTTTTTACAGACAAGTCGAATGAGAAAGCTTTGTCAGAGCGGATGAAAGAGAAATTTTATACATTTAGAGGAGCACGCAGGATCGATGTAGTGAGTATCAGTGATGAGTGCATCAGGTTTGCGACACAATTATTGGCATGAAAAATGTTAAAGAAGTGTCACAAGGATCAAGTGTCGGCAAGTGTGATAATGAAGATGAAGAAGTGCGTAGAAGGTGTACAGATGAACTGGGTGACATTATTCATTTTGAGCCAAAGACTTGGGCAGAAGGGTTGGTGAAAGCAGGGATTCTAAACTTGTTAGGAATCCCACACTTTGGTAGGAGCGTTGAGATCAATGCCTGTTTCAAGATGTTGTTAAGATACATCCATGGAGGAGTTCTGTGGTTGGACAAGCTGGTGTCAATTGACACAGAGTTAATTGCGTGGATAACATGATTACTTGCATAAGGCGAGGACCCATTACCAATTTTTACAGATAAGTCGAACAAGAAATCTTTGTCAGATCGAATGAAAGAGAAGTTTGGTACATTTAGAGGAGCACGTGGGATCGATGTAGCGAGTATCAATGATGAGTGCATTAGGTTTGTGACGCAACTAACGGCGTGAAAATTATTGAGGAAGTGTCACAAGGATCAAGTGTCGGCATGTGTGATAGAAACAATGTAGAAGTGCGTAGACGACATACAGATGAATTGGGGTACGTTCTTAGTTAACTAGTTCTTGATAGATTGCAAGGAAGTGCAAGACAAGGGAACAAAGTTCCATTATGCATGGTTGTTAATACCGATCCCATTAGTGGCTTGGAGGGATCCGGAAGATTCACAGTTTCTGTCAACAATAAACAAACTATGTTTAGCCGTGAGATATGCTATCTTGTGGTATACTATGCAAAAGGAGAGACGGTTGGATAACAACATTGCGTTCTACATCTACAAGGAGGTAATTTGGGAAAGCATCCAGAAAACACCACGTATATTACCATAGGCGATAGAATCATACAAGGCAGTTGCACGATTTAAGGAAAGGCACCATCATATGTACATTCAAGCGAAGAAGGAGCCAACTCAAGAATGGCTACCCATGAGATACAAGGTGACGAAAGAATAAATGGGTCATATCATGGAAGATTGGGATGCTGAGTGGAAGATCCCACCAATAGAAACAGAGCAACCGAAAACACAAAACCCAGATCAAGAAGAAATAGAAGATGATGAAGAAGAAGAAAGACATGGAAACCAAGGAAATAGCACAGGTAACATACAAAAGACAATACCACACCCGGGAGAGAAGAGGAAAGTTGTGAGGGAAACGACCATTCAAGCACTAACAGACGATGAATTAGAAAAGATCACGGATCAAGTGAAGGATTTTACTGATGAATCTTTTGAGAGAGCGACGCAGAAGCAAGAAGAAATGCACTGAGACGTGCAAGCGCAGATTGTCACACTGCGATAGATTTTGGAAACAATTAGGATCACGCCAATTAGAATAGGCAAACCAAAGCAAATGGCAAGTACAATGAATATGAAAAAGGCTCGATTGATGACATCCCACACATGTGCATCATTAGGAGAGCATGGAGTGATGAATATAGCAAAAGGAGCTTTAGAGTTCCCTAGGGGAGAGTTACAGGAGCATGCAAAGGCACTTAGTCATATCGACTTGGTGTTATCTCAGTTGCAATTAGAAGTATTACATAGTTTGCAGATGAGCTTCATGTGGGAAATTCAAATGTGTGTGGTGTCAATGTCGATGGAATTAAGTAAGGCAGTGGCAGATAAGGATGTGATATAAGCAGAATGTCATAGACTTATGTAGGAGAGGGATGAGGCCGTGAAGAGGACAAAGAGATTGAAACAGGTGGTACAGGGGGTCTATAATACCATTCTGGAAGTGTTTATAAAGGCAGACTCCCCTTTAGAAGAACAAGTCATGAAGATCGATGAATCCATTCAGGGCTTCCACATGAAGATTAATGATTTGGAAGCGCACTAGACACCGAGTACACCACAAGAAGAAAGAGAGTAGAGAGAGAAGACAACTGCCACGATAGTAGCAAGCATAAAGAGAATGGAGGAGGAGTGTGTCGATTTATATGACAAAATAACACAAGTGTGGAAACAACTAACATAAGATGTAGACTTGCAAACAGTCGGGCAAAAGTTGCAGGCTACGCAAGATAAGGCGCAAAATTTTAAGGAAACCATGAGCACTTTGCCACCGGTAGAAAGGATGAGTGCAATCATTGAGAATAGGTAGCTATACTTAGAGATGAGCCAATTGAGAGTAGAACAACATGATCATACACAAAATATAATATAGAGACACTACATGAGGAAGCATTCTAAGTAGCAGTGGAACTTGTAGCTGCACAAGGAATCACAAGGAAGGCAACACAAGAGAGTGAAGAGAAGCTGAAAACCCACATTACAATAGAGATAGCATAAGAAATATTGAAGCGTTAAACACAAGTTAAAGAAAAGGTCGCGACTGCATGAGAAACATTTTACAAGTTCATGGCGACATCGAAGCAGGCCTAAAGTGGGTCGGGACAAGCCACATGTGAGTGTTGGGGGCATGTTGGAGTAGGAGATGTTGGGTAATTTTTGGGAATCGCGTAGGATAAATCGTGTGACAATTCGACCAGGATCAACATGCGCAAAAGAAGGAAATTAATTAGTATTTTTGGGACATTTTGTCCACATTGTAACAGGATAAGACCTAATGTATATGTATGAATATGTAATGGGTTTTTGGGCAGAAGGAGTTCTTTTGGTAGTTGGTGATGAGTTAGTGGAAGAGCCAGTTCATGAGTTCATGAGTTCAGAAAGACTAGTTGGTATGTATGAGGAGGAAGGCATGATGAACTAAGTGCGCACCTATTTTAAGGACTGAATATGAATGATAATATAATAAGCTCGTCATTGTGGATGTAGCCCAGTTTGGGGTGAACCACATTAAATTCCTGTGTTATGATGTGTTTGTTGTCATGGTGTATTGGTTTACTCTATTTATAGCTCACATATAATATATGCTTAATGGTTAATATGAATATTTATCTAATGGTTCCACAGACATGTTGAAGGATTAAGCAAGATGAATATGTCATGCGTTATTATGCTATTATGATTCCACACACAGGGTATATTGCATGTCAAGTGAATGCTAAGTCTAGATGAATGTTAGATTGGTATCCATTCCCTTCATGATTGTGGAAGCCTGGTTCTTGCAGTCCCCATAGGTACCTCAGGTGAGACTTCACCTACTTGCGGGTGATGTCGAAAGGGTTGGTATCTTTAGGGTTTTTTTGGTGAATTAATGTTGAACCTCGGGTTTCGTTGTTGGTAATAGGATATACGATTGAGGGGAATGTGGAGGTTGACAAAGGAAGAGATCGGAGAATGTTTAAATACAAAGGAGATCAATTTTGCAGTATATCAGAATAACAATCCACGGATTAGTGTATGAGAATGGTTAGAGAGGTATGTTTTTATAGATTTGCATGAATTTTTCTTTGTTGACTTCCCGAATGTTTTAGTGTAGTGGATCCAGAGATTAATTGAATAGAACAAAAGATATCGCACTGTGGTTCTGAGGAATTGGAACCCATAATTGATTCATCAAGTTAATCCAGTATCCAATAAGGTATCACGTGTAGTGGATTACTGGCTAGATAGTGTGTTGGGAGGTTATGTTACTAAGTTTTATATAAATTTTACTTAGTTGAATAGTGTTGTTGAAAGATAATTCTTTAATAGTTCGTGCAGAAGATACTTGAGGTCATTGTCTACTTGGATTAAGATGTTGTTGTGCGACAAGGGATTTATGAATATGGAATCTTATTTCCTTAGTATCCAAGTGCATTTGTGTACATAGGGGAACTGGGTGCTAACTAGGGAATGGTCTAAGTGTATGGAAAATGATGCAAAAAAAAGAAGGAATGAGGAACATATAGGTTGAGGATGTCGAGAAAAGAAGAGTGTGTGACGAACGAAGAGATTGGAGTATTGCACAATGGTAAGAGATTTAGACTGAATAAGAAGAGGATTGTGGCTGAGAGAGAGAGACAACATAGTGAGATTGAGGAAAGAGACGTTGGTGTTATACTCCAGATCGAAGAAATTTTGTGCACAGAAGGGAAAGATCGTCAACTCAGTCCAATAGAAGAAGATACCACTTAGATCAGAATCTGTATCGAACCCATGACCCCATGTGCATCACCAAGAATTGAGGTAAGATCAGAAGCTTTGTCAATTATAGTTAGTAAAGGAAGTAAAAATAGTAGTAAAACTATTAATAGTAGTGGAAACAATATGCCAAGTCAGAATCAATTAGTAGTATCAGGAAAGAATACCGCGTAAAACACTATGGTAGGGGTAGATCCTACTTTAAGAATGCTTATTTTCCATGGATCAAGGATAGAAGATCTCGAACAACATTGGTTTATTTTGGATCGCACTAGTTAGAACAGACGAACCAAAGTAGATGGAGAGTACGAAAAATATGATAGAGGCTCAACCGATGATATCCCACACATTTTCAACATCAATATAGTGTCGGGTGATGAAAATAACAACATGAGATTTAGAGATCCTTACAGGAGAGTTACAGGAGCATGCAAAGGCACTTATTAATATCAACTTGGTGTCGTTTCAGTTGCTCATAGAAGTATAACATAGTTTGCATACAAGAGTCACATAGGAAATTCAAGTGCACGCAGTGTTAATGTCGATGGAATTAATTAAGGTAGTGGCAGATAAGGATATGCTATAGAAAGAATGCCATAGACTTGTGCAGGAGAGGGATGAAGCCACGTAGAGGACAGAGAGATTGAAATAGGTAGTACAAGGGGTCTATAGTACCATTCCAAAAGTGTTTATAAAGGTAGAAATCCCTTTATAAGAACAAGTCATGAAGATCGACAAATCCATTTAGGGCTTTGGCATGAATATTAATGATTTGGAAGCACACCAGACACCGAGTACGCCACCAGAAGAAAAAGAGCAGAGGGAGAAGACAACTTCTACGACAATAGCAAGCATAAAGAGCATGGAGGAGGAGTATGCCAAGTTGTATGACAAAATCACACAAGTGTGGATGCAACTGGCAGAAGATGCAGAGTTGCAAGCAATCGAGTTGAAGTTGCAGGTTGCGTAAGATAATGCACAAAAGTTCAAGGAAACCATGGGCACTCTTCCACTGGCAAAAAAGATGACTGCAATCACCAAGAATAGGTAGCTATACTTATATATGATCCAATTGAGAGTAGAATAACAGGCTCATGCACAAAAGATAGAGATATTGCAAGAGGAAGAGTTCTGAGTAGCAGAGAACTTGTAGCTATGCAAGGCGTCACAAGGAAGGAAACACAAGAGAGTGAAGAGAAGCTAAAAACCCACATTACAATATAGATAGCAGAAGAAATCTTGCAGCAGGAAACATAAGTCAAATAAAAGGTCGTGACTGCAAGAGAAACATTTCACAAGTTCATGGCGATGTGGAAGTAGGCTTGAAGTGGCTCGAGATGAGCCACAGATGAGTGTTGGAGGCTTGTTGGAGCAGGAAGTTTTGGGTAAGTTTTGGGAATCGCACAAGAGAAATTGCGTGACAAGTCGAATAGGAGCAGCGTGCACGAAAGAAGGAAAATTATTTAGTTAGTGCGAAAAAGGAGGAAATTAGTTAGGAGTTTTGGGACATTTTGTCCACATTGTAACGAGATAAGCCCTAATGTATATGCATAAATATGTAATGGGTTTTTAGGTAGAGGTATTTATTTTGGTAGTAGAAGGTCAAGAGCTTGAATCAGTTGTGTACGCAAATCCTTTAAGAATACTCATCAGTTATAACCCAACATGCCTTATCGTTCACACCTACAGTGCACACTTAGTTCATTCTGCTTTACTCCTCATACATACCAAATAGTCTTTCTAAAATCATGAACACATGAACTATCTCTTCTATTAACTTGAGAAGATCAGGAAGACGAAGATACAAGGAACTTGCAAATACCAAAAACTGAAGGAGAACAAGTAGTAGAAGGTCTAGATCTTGAATGGTTTCATTGTCGAGAGAACACTTCATTCATATTCTTAAAGGATTTGCATGCATAGTTGATTCTAGCTCTGGACCTTCTATTGCTCGTTCTCCTTCAGTTTTTGGTATTTGCAAGTTCCTTGGATCTTCGTTTTCCCAGTCTTCTCAAGTTAATAGAAGAGCTAGTTAATGAGTTCGTGAGTTCAAAAAGACTAGTTAATATGTATGAGGAGTAAGGAATAATGAACTAAGTGTTCACTGTAGGCGTGAATGGTAAGGCATGTTGAGTTATAACTAATGAATATGAGGATTTGTGTAATCTTGAGAAAATTAAATGATGCTTGCTTACATGATCCATTTTCGACTTTGCTAGAACATAAACTAGGTAGAAGACAACAAACCTTATCCAAAATTATTAGGACTTGGTTGATATTTCGATAACCAAACCATGATAGATCTGAAGAAGAGACAGAAGAGATAGATATGAAGTAGATCCAGATTCTTGAAGCAAGAGACTGGAAATTTACTGGGCCACTAGATGCCACAAAGGGAAGAATATTTGTGGAACAAACAAAGGGGAAATATCTTGATAACCTGTATAATGTAATTGCACGGATGGATGATTATGTGAATCCTTTAACTAACAGTGCACTTAGTTGGTGGAGCATTAGTTCCTGTGCATTGGAATCAAAGGAAGCATTAGATACTTGGTAGCAGAGATTGTATGAAGTATTGACGAGGAGATGTGATCACATTACCCACGCATTACGATCGATTGGAACTGAGGTATGTGATCCACCAAAGCATAATGGACTAATAGCTATAGAATATTTTAGCAAGGAATTTGAATTGCAGATACCAGATCAACAAAGACTATTAGATTTAGATGTCGCGTTGAAAACGACCCCGACGAGATGGTGGGTTGCGTACAAGGATGGAATAGAGGATTGGCAGCAGTCTAGAAGGTTATTACAAGTCATATTTGGGGAAGGGAAAGATTATGTTGCATGAAAATATATAGGGTTGAGTTGTCCTTCAGAGCATGTTACATAGTGCATTACGACATGGATTAAAGTACCGAAGCGAGATTGGACACATTGGTTTATACACGCCTTCGACACGATTATGAAGAATTGGTATCTAGAGATGGAAGTGAGTAGAGAGACAACAGATTGGGCAGAATTAACTTGGAACTTCAAGGTTACATTCAATTTTGAAGATAAGACCCCTTCAATATATATGGCTCTGCAGGTAATCAAGGACAATATTTTTACAACCGAAGAATTGATAGAAATAGTACTTGTATGTGGTGCGCATAGATATTTTGTGACATTTAGAGAAGTTTTAGAATTTTATAATGTCGCTAGAAAAGAATAGGAAGATGAATATCCAAGGAACTTGAAAATACCATAAACTTAAGGAGAACTAGTAGTAGAAGGTCCAAATCTTGAATCAGTTGTGTGCACAAAGCCTTTAAGAATGCGCAAAGTAAATATTGGTACATAAGATAAGCCTAAGTTCATGAATATAGGAGACTATTGGAACGAGGAAATTTTTGAGAAGATAGATGACTTACTACAGGAGTATTGGGACATGTTCTCAACTACTTTTTCAGAGATGAAAGGAATTGTTGGAGAGCTAGGAGAGATGAAAATTTCATTGAAGCTGGATTCCAAGACTATGAGACAGAGACCCTACAAATAGAATCCAGTGTATAAGAAGAAAGTGAAAGCAAAGATAAACGAGATGTTGGAAGCTAGAATCATTGAACCTGTCGCAGAATCATAGTGGATTAGTCCAATGGAAATACAAGATAAGAAGATCAGAGGAATTAGGATTTATGTAGACTTGAGGAAATTAAATAATGCTTGCTTACATGATGCATTTCCAACTCCATTTACAAATGAAGTGTTGGAGAATGTAGGAGGACAAGAAGCCTATTCATTCACGAATGGATTTTCRGGATATCATCAGATAAATATTGTGTGGGAAGAYAGACATAAGACTACATTTGYGACATAATGGGGAAKCTATAAATACATAGTAATGCCTTTTGGATTGAAGAATGCACCACCARTATTCTCTAGAGTGGTTGTAGTAACATTTAAAGAGTTTATTCATAAGTTATTAGAAGTATACTTAGATGATTGGACAATGTTTAGTTTGTTGAAAAACCATGTGGAAATTCTACATTTGATGTTGGATAGGTGCAGGAAGTTTAAGATATATTTGAATTTAAAGAAGTACATTTTTTGCACCTCGTTTGGTATCTTATTGGGCCATGTAGTGTGTAAGCAAGGACTGCTAGTGGATCCTGCGAAGATTTTTGTAATTGTTGATTTACCACCGCTTACTTCAGTATGGTAGTTATGAGAAATGTTGGGTCATACAGAGTATTACAAGAAGTTCATTAGGGGGTATGTGCAGATTACAACCCCATTGGAAAAGTTGTTGAAGAAAGAAATGAAATTCCAGTGGACTGAAGAATTTCATAGGAGTTTGGAATCTTTGAAGCATATGTTTGTTATAGCATCGATTTTGATATTCCCAGATTGGAAGAAGGAGTTCCATGTTCATATGGATGCATCATTTGTAGCATTGGGCTCATTTCTATCACAGCATGGAGAAGGAGACTTAGACCATCTGATTGCATTTGCTGGCAGGAAATTGTCAACTACGGAACAAAACTATACTACTACAGAATGAGAAGGATTGGACATGGTGTATGCATTGTATAAGTTCAGACATTACTTGTTAGGTTCACACTTTAAGATGTATACAGATCATTTTGCAAATAGATACTTGGTCAATAAGCCAGTTTTTTTTGGGGGGGGGGATATGCAGATGGTTGCTACTATTCCAGGAATATGAATTTGAAGTAATTGTGAAGTTAGGAAATTTGAACTCAGGATGATCATTTGTCATGCTTATTATCCAGGGAGGATTCATGCAATTTGGACGACAATTTACCAGACGTGCACTTATTTGTGGTACATATGGTGGATGATTTTTTTGCAGATATAGTCTAGTTTTTTAGTACAAGAGTAGCCCCACCTGAATTTGCAATTGCACAAAAGAAGCAACTAGTAGTGAAGGCAACAAACTATCAACTAATAACAGGAAATTTGTACAAGTTATGCACAGATGGTGTTCTGTGACGTTGTGTATTAGAGCATGAAATACATATGATATTGTCAGAGACACATGAAGGGGTTGTAGGAGGTAACTACGCAGGGACGACAACAAATCATAATATTTTTTTCATAGGATTATGGTGGCCTACCATTCACAAGGATACTAAGGAATTCTGCCAAAGTTGTGATGTTTGTCAAAGACTTGGTAAGCCTTCCAAGAGGGATGATATGTCATCAGTACTGTAAGTGACATTACAAGATTTTGAGAAATGGGCAATGGAATTTGTTGGGATGATCAACCTGCCATTAAAGAGGTCAGGATCTAGATACATTATTATTGCGACGGATTACTTGACCACATGGGCCGAGGCAGAACTTGTTAGAGATTGCAACACATAGACAAATGCACAATTTTTGTTTGAAAATGTGGTTACAAGGTTTGGATGCCCAAGAATACTTATGAGTGATCAGGGAACTCATTTCTTGAATTTAACGATTGCATCTTTGACAAAGGAGCTTCAAATTCACCATCAGAAGATCACATTGGATCACCCTCATGCAAATGGAACAGTAGAAGCATTCAATAAGATCCTAGAACATGCACTGAAAAAAGTTTGAAATGTAATCTGAGTTGACTTGGACATGAGGATTCCAACAGTGTTATGGATGTATAGGAATACAAGTAAGAATTTGACAGGACATACCCCATTCAGACTAGTGTATGACCAAGAAGTCATTATTCCTATGGAACTCATAGTACCAACTCTGCGCATTGTTGCATTGACAGAACTTATTGATTATGGTGCGGTGGAGAAGAGACTTTCAGAGCTAGTATAACTGGAAGAAGACTGGTTTGTCATAGGTTTCCATTAGCAAGTACAAAAAGTGCGCGAGAAATCATGGCATGATAGGCACATTAAACAAAAGAAATTTCAAATAGGAGTCTTAGTGTTACTCTACGACAAGAATTTTTTGCAACATAGGGGGAAGTTCCAGATGCACTGGTTAACCCATATGTGATAAGGTTCATGACAGATGCAGGTGTTGTACAATTGGAGAAATGGAATGGAGAAATTGTGGAAGGACTGGTTAATGGTAGTCGACTGAAACTATATAGGGACAATCAGGATTCCCCGCACTATGGGACTGAAATGTGTACCATAGTACTTGTATTATAGTGTATTATAGAAAGAAAAATTGAAAAAGAGAGAAGGAACAAAAGAAGAGCAGATGAAGAGGTAATCATGAATTATTTAAAGAAGCATGCAAAGACAAACAAGAAAATGTTGCAAACAAGAAAGAAGAAGGAATAAGTGCGCAAAAAGGTGAAGGAGAGTACTAAGAAAGAAGTTAAGGTTGGAGATCCACGTAGATGATGGTTGAAGGCATTAAAGATCAAAATTGATGAGATAAGCATTAAGGAGCTATAATAACGGTAAACTGGTGGAGATGCGTAGTCATAAATGAAAAGCGACAATGAGATCATGATAGACTGGCAAGATCTATACCATGACCCATAGAATAATCTGAATCCATTGCAAAGTATGGAAAGAATTGAATGTGAATACATTTAGATTGGACAACAAGTTTTGGGCACAAAGAAGCTAATAACAGTTGGGAGCAGTCGATAAAAGTAGTCGAAGGGTCGACGGAAAGAAGTTATTGTCATTTGAGATTTCATAAGAGAGCAGCAAGAGTAGAGAGTCAAGTGAATGAAAACAGAGCTGAAGGAGTTAAGATAAGTGTGTTGCAGAGAGCTATGGTGAAACCTAATTCAATCACGAAATCAACATCAGGGACAAAGAAACAACGCACTAAGCCATTAATAACACCAGTATAGGAAGAGACCCTAGGAGCATCTGCATCATAGCTGAGTTCAGTCATTTTTTTGAAGGATTACATATCACCCATAAAGCCAACAATGAAGCCTGTCAAGTTACACAAGAAAGTGAAGTATGAGCTCATGGAGCCAAAAATTCCACCAAATGTAATAGTTGAAGGAGATATGTTAGGCGTAGTACCAAGTTTGAATTTTGCACATCATGACCTATCAGATGAGAATAATTTATTGGAGTTAGCACCAAGGAAATACCTGAAGACATTTGTTTCTCTAGAGACATCATGTATTAGGGTTAAGCCAAAGAATTGGGCAGTATGGTTGGCAAAAGCAGGGATTCTGAACTTGTTAGAAATCTTGTGCTTTGGTAGGAACACTGACATCAATGCCTACGTCAAGATGCTATTAAGTTGCTTCCATGGAGGGTTTTTGTGGTTGGACAGGCTAGTGTCTATTGACACAGAGTTAAGGTGTCAATAGGAAAGTAACACAAGAGAGTGAAGAGAAGATGAAAACCCACATTACAACAGAGATAGTAGAAGAAATATTGTAGTAGGAAACACAAGTCAAAGAAAAGGTTACGATTGCAAGAGAAACATTTCACAAGTTCATGACAACATGGAAGCAAGCCTGAAGTGGATCAGGATGAACCACGGGTGAGTGTTGGGGGCCTATTGGAGCAGGAAAATTTGGGTAAGTTTTGGGAATCATGCAGGATAAATCACATGACAAGTCGGCCAGGAGCAGCACGCATGGAAGAAAGAAAAGAAGTTGGTCAGCGTGCAAAAGGCGGAAATTAGTTAGGAGTTTTGGGACATTTTTTCCACATTGTAATAGGATAATCCCTAATGTATATGTATAAATATGTAATGAATTTTTTGGTAGAAGTAGTTCTTTTGGTAGTTGGTGATGAGTTAATAGAAGATCTAGTTCACGAGTTTGTGAGTTCAGAAAGACTAGTTGTTATGTATGAGGAGTAAGGCATAATGAACTAAATGTGCACTGTATGCGCGAACAGTAAGGCATGTTGGGTTATAGTAGAGATATATGTATGAGCACAGTGCGCACATGTTGTAAGGACTAAATATGAATGATAATATAAGAAGCTTGTCATTGGGATGTATCCTAGTTTGGGGTGAACCATGTTAAATTCATGTGTTCTGATGTGTTTGTTTCATGGTGTGTTTGTTTACTCTGTTTATAGCGCACATTTAATAGATTCTTAATGGTTAATATGAATATGTATCTTATGGTTCCACACACATGTTGAATGATTAAGTATGATGAATCTATCATACATTATTATGTTGTTATGATTTCACGCACCGGGTATATTGCATGTTGAATGAATGTTAAATCATGATGAATGTTAGATCGGTCTCCATTCCCTTCAAGACTACAAAAGTTTGGTTCCTGCAGTCCCCGTAGGTACCTTGGATGACACCTCACCTGCTTGTGGGTGATGTTGAAAGGGTTGGTAAATTTAGAGTTTTCTTGGTGAATTAATGTTGAACCTCGGGTCTGCCCACTGTGCACTAACAAATGGTTCTGTTGTCAGGACCTGAATTTTCGATGGAGGGGAATGTGGAGGATGAATAAGGAAGATATCAAAGAATGGTTGAATACAAAGGAGATCAAGTTTACAATAGATCAGAATCAAAACCCATAGATCAATGCAGAAGAATGGTGACAAAGGTGTGTGTTTACAGATTTGCATGAAATTTTATTTTTTGACTTCCCAAATGTTTTAGCGAAGTAGATCCAGAGATAAATTGAACATAATGGAAGATATCATATTGTGGTTATGAGGAATTGGACCCCATAATTGATTCAATAAGTTAATGTAGTAAGTAATAAGATATCATGTGCAATATTCTGACTCGGCGTACTATTTCCACTACAATTACTACTTTTACTACTATCTTTACTTCATTTATTATTATAACTGATGAATATGAGGATTTGTGTAGACTTGAGGAAATTAAATGATGCTTTCTTACATGATCCATCTCCAACTTTGTTTACATATGAAGTGTCGGAATGAAGTATTCTTTAAGGGTCCACTCAGAAGATACTTGAGGTCATTGTCTACTTGGATTAAGATGTTGTTTTGCAACAAGGGAGTTATGAAGATAGAATCTGATTGCCTTAGTAGCTAAGCACCTTCGCACACATAGGGGAACTAGGGGTTGACCAGGGAATGGTCTGAGTGTATGGAAAAGGATGCAGAAAAGAAGGAATGAGGAACATATGGGCTGAGGAAGCAAAGAGAAGAAGAGTGTGCAACAAACAAAAAGATTGGAGTATTGCACGATGGTAAGAGATTTAGACCAAATAAGAAGAGGATCATGGTTGAGAGAGAGGGACAACACAATGATATTGAGGAAAGAGACGCTGGTGTGATAATCCAATTCGAAAAAATTCTACACGTAGAAGGGAAAGATCGTCAACTCAATTCGATAGAAGAAGATCCCACTCAGATCAAACTCTGGTTCGAACCCATGACCCTGTGTGCATCACCAGGAATTGAGGTAAGGTCAAAATCTTTGTCAATTATAGTTAGTAAAGGAAGTAAACATAGTGGTAAAAGTAGTAACAATAGTGGAAATAGTATGTCGAGTCATAATCAATTAGTAGTATCATGAAAGAATATCACATAGAACACTATGGCAGGGGTAGATCCTATTTTAAGAATGCCTATCTTCCATGGACAGAGGACAGAGGATCTTGGACAACATTTGTTTGTTTTTGAAGTGACATGGATAGTGAAAACTGTCCAGGATGATGATGCAAAGATTGTGTAGTTGGCAACAACATTTAGAGATTGTGCACTACTATGGCACATGAAATTTCAAAATACTACACCTACGAGACAAACTAGAACATTGGTAGAGGTAAGACACAATTTATTGAAAGAATTCTAGAATCCTAGGTCTAAGTCGCAGTGCATTACAAAGCCGAAGGAAATAAAGGAGATAGTGAATGAATCAGTGTGGGATTAGGATCAAAGGTTTAAGATATTGAATGATCAACTGACATTCCAGATTCCAGATTAATAAAATAGGGAGTGGTTCATTGCAGGATTGTTGTTCCATATACGTTGCCCTTTGACGCAACAGAAGATTGTGTCGTAGTAAGAAGCCTTATAAATTTCTATGGAATTGTAAGCATCCCTTTTAGGAGAGAACGATGCATGGATGGCTCAATTTCAGTCACAGTTAGTTGCGTTGACGATACAATTGCAAGAGATAGATAAAGGGAAAGAAAAGTGTGAGGAAGTATGGCACGTTACATGTAAAAAAGGAACTCCATCATAAGAATGAGTGTCCTACTTTTAGAGAGTACTTGGGTATAGGAGCCCCGAATCCTTTAGGAGCATGGTGTGAGATATGTAAGACAATGGGTCATCACTCTAATGCTTTCCCGTTGATGCAGAAGTACCAGAGTACTGTGAGAAACCTGTTTTGTAACTTTTGTAAATCTGTCGGACATCATGAAAAGGAATGTCACACATTGGATTTGATGAGGGAGTGCACTATAGATGCATACCAAGTCCAAAGGGAAGAAGCAATAGAAATGGGGGTATCACAATATAATACATTGGGAGGTTATAATCAAGGAGTACGAGGAGGTTTCAGAGGCCGCAGAAGAGGAGGATCTGGCAGAGGGAAGAGGTCCAATTGTATGTTATAATTGTAATCAGCCTGAGCACTTGGCACGAGATGTCTAAACCTATACACGATGTGTACTTATTGTAGAGCACTAGATCATGCAACACATGATTTCCCACAGTTGATCGAAAAGTGTCAAGAGAAGAGACACAAACGTACATATGATAGCATTCGAAGAGCATGATGAACAACCTAAGATAACAACGAGAGCTTTAGAGTTCCCTACGACATAGTTACAAGAGCATGTAAAGGCACTTAGTCATATTGAATTGGTGTTGTATCAGTTTCCCATAGAAGTATTACATAGTCTGTAGATGAACGTCACATAGTAAATTGAAGTGTGCACTATGTGAATGTCGATGGAATTAACGAAGGCAATGGTAAATAAGGATGTGCTACATGCAGAATGCCATAGAATTATGCAGGAGAGGGATGAGGCCATACAAAGGATAGAGAGATTGAAACAGGAGTTACAGAGGGTCTATAGTACTATTCCAAAAGTGTTTATAAAGGAAGACGCCCCTTTAGAAGAACAAGTCACGAAGATAGTCGAAGCCATTCATGGATTTCACATGAAGATTAATGATTTGGAATTGCACCAGACACCGAGTATGCCACTATAAGAAATAGAGCATATAGAGAAGACAAATTCCACAATAATAGAAATCATAAAGAGAATGAAGGAGGAGTGTACCAAGTTGTATGACGAAAGCACACAAGTGTGGATGCAACTAACAAAATATGCAGAGTTCCAAGTAATCGAGCATAATTTGCAGGCTATGCAATATAAGGCGCAAAAGTTCAAGGAAACCATGAGCACTCTGCCACCGACAAAAAATATGACTGCATTTGCCAAGAATAGACAACTATACTTAGAGATGAGCCAATTGAGAGCAAAAAAACATGCTCGTGCACAAAATTTAGAGATGTTGTAGGAGGAACCATTTTGAGTGGCAGGGGAACTTGTAGTTACGCAAGGCATCATGAGGAAGGCAGAACAAGAGCATGAAGAGAAGTTGAAAACCCACATTACAACAGAGATAGCAGAAGAAATATTGCAACATGAAACACAAGTCAAAGAAAAGGTCGTGGCTATATGAGAAACATTTCACAAGTTCATGGCAACATGGAAGCAAGACTGAAGTGGATCGGGAAGGCCCACATGTGAGTGTTGGGGGAATGTTGGAGCAGGACATTTTGGGTAGGTTTTGGGAATAGTGCAAGAGCAATCGTGCGACAAGTCAGCCAGGAGCAGCAAGCGTAAAAGAAGAAAAAGCAGTTGGTCAATGTGCAAAAGGTAGAAATTAGTTAGGAGTTTTGGGACATTTTGTTAACATTGTAAAGGGATAAGCCCTAATGTATATGTATAAATATGTAATGGTTTTTTGGGTAGAAGGAGTTCTTTTGATAGTTGGTGATAAGTTAATATAAGAGCTAGTTCATGAGTTCATGAGTTCAGAAAGACTAGTTGGTATGTATGAGGAGTAAGGTAGGATGAACTAAGTGTGCACTGTAGGCGCGAACGGTAAGGCATGTTGGGTTATAACTGTGATATTTGTATGAGCGCAGTGCACACCTGTTGTAAGGATTGAATATTAATGATAATATAAGAAGAATTTCATTGTGGACGTAGCCCAATTTGGGGTGAACCACGCTAAAGTCCTATGTTCTGATGTGTTTGTTTTCATGGTGTGTTGGTTTACTATGTTTATAGCACACATATAATAGATGCTTAATGGTTAATATGAATATGCATTCGATGGTTTTATGCACATGTTGAATTATTAAGTAAGATGAATCTATCATGCGTTATTACGCTGTTATGATTTCGCGCATAGGTTATATTGCATGTTAAATGAATGTTAAGTCGAGATGAATCTTATATCAATATCCATTCCCTTCATGGTTGTGGAAGCCTGATTCTTGCAGTCCCCATAGGTACCTCAGATGAGACTTCTCCTATTTGTGGGTGATGCAAAAAGGGCCAGTATCTTTAGGGTTTTTTTGGTGAATTAATGTTGAACCCAAGGTCTACCCACTGTGCGCCAACATCGATTTTGACATGTCCATTGAGTACAGGTTGCTGAAATCCATACCCCAGCACATAGGTACTTTGTAATCTAGTGATTACTTACTGCAAATTAGATTAAAAACTCACAAAACAAAAATACATTGTTGCAATATTCAACTCAAATAAAGATAGCGGAAGGAATACTAGAAACCAAAAATATTATGCACAAGACACACATATATTATGCCCATCAACTAATATTATAATTCAAATAACTTCAAAGCTTACAAGGGATCCCTTACTGGGAAAATGGCCCAAATATAAAAGAGACAAAGTACATCAAAAACCTACTAGCTTGATCTGGTGCTAAACATGTTATATGATCATGTACGACAAAAACATTATTGTTACGCTGATATATGTGTTGTCATGTGTTATCTATGCAACTATAAATTTGAAAGTCGCACTAACTATGTGATTGTACCAGAATACTGGCATTATTCTGTGGCAACTTATCCTTCTGATGTGAAAATATTCTCTCTCCTCCTCTGGCCTAGATCTCTATATGGAAGTCCGTCTCCAACTATCCAAGATCTCCTTGAATCACAGTCCTTCGTGATCCAACTCTCTCTGTCTCAAATCAATCTCTTTTGATCAATATGTCAAGTGTCTGATTCTAGGCTTGGTTTTATAAGATTGAGTTATGACTTAACCCTAATCTCCAAAGTGATTAATGGTTTAGATTACTTCTCAGCTCACTTGAGATCAATGACTATTATTTAATTCACTAATGCTAATTAAAGCATTTCCTTAAATAAAACTCAACTTACTAATTAAAAGCACTTTTGTTTAATAATTCCTTTAATTAAAGTGAAGTCAAGGATAGAAGGATTTGGATGATTTCCACACGTCTAGATACATAAACATGTGTGTAAATACCTATCTGATTCTACCATGCATAAACCCTCTCTCTTAGCGAGGAAGGTATTATGCACCACTCCAAGCTTGTCTCTGAAGAACACAAACTTCTCTTTCACCAAGGGTTTGGTCAGAATATCTGCAACCTGCTCATCTGTGGAAATATATTGAAGCTTCATTGCTCCCTTCTAGATCTTATCCTGAATGAAGTGGTATCTAATCTCAATATGATTGGACCTGTCATGGAATACTGGATTCTTTGAGAGTTTGATACAACTTTGATTATCATAGTATATCATCATACGCTCCAACTCCTGATCAATAAACCTATAATCAATTTGCAAAACCAAAAGGCTTCATAGCTAGCATAATTGTTACCATGTACTCTACCTCTGTTGAAATGAGTGCTACAGAAGTATGTCGTCTACTGAACCAAGTAATGACTATTGATCCCAAGCTGAAGCAACACCACAAGGTGATCTTTCTGTCTATTGCACTCCCTGCCCAATCTGAGTATGAGTACCCTTGAAACTCCACTCCATATTCTCCAATGTATCTCCATCCATACTCCATTGTACCTCTCAAGTACCTGAGCACATGCTTCATTGTGATCCAATGCACCTGCCTCAACTACACCATGAACTGACTCAAGGTGTTCACAACAAAACATATATTTGGCCTGGTATTGACTAAATATATCAAGGACCCTATCAGCTGCATGTATATCCTGGGATCCACTAACTCTGAATCTAAAGCGACAATATTCTTCAAACTAGTAACCATAGGTGTAGCCATCGGTCTACAGTCCTCCATCTTGAATCTCCTCAAGATCTCTACTGCAAACTTCCCTTGACCAAGCAATATCTCTTCTGATACATGTCATACCTCTAACCCCAAGAAACAATACATCAAGTGGATTTCCTTAATCTTGAACTCATGAACCAAATTTCCATTGCACCCTACAATAAGCTCCTCTACACCTGTGAGAAACAAATCATACAACGTACAAAACCAAGATGCGCGGATCCACCCCAACAAGTATGAAGTACAAGTTGGGATCCACCTCACTCTTGGCAAATCCCATACTCTGCAAGTATCCGTCAATCCTGGAATACAATGCCTTGGGTGCCTATTTGAGTCTGTACAAGGATTTCTTAAGCCTACACAAATGAGAATACCTTTCATGTACCTCAAATCCCTGAGGTCTCTCTATGTATACTTCCTGCTCAATGATCCCATTGAGGAAAGATGTTTTCACATCCATAAGATGTATCCTCCACCTCATAACTGAAGCAATAGAAATAAAAAATAGAATAGAAGCATACTTGGTGACTGGAGAAAAAATATCCTCGTAGTCCACTCCCTCTTTCTAGGAGAACCCTCTTGCAACAAAACTCACCTTGAACTTCTTGATGCTAACATCTACAACATGCTTAATCTTTTAGAGACACCTGGAACTCACAACTAACTTCCCCTCAGATCTTGACACTATGTACCAAACATCATTCCTCATAATAGAGGTGTACACCTCTACCATGGCATCCCACCATACCTACTGATACGTTGCTTCCTCAAAATTGAAAGGCTCAACATCAATGATGCTACTCATAAGCACCATACAGTTCAAAAACTTCTTTGAAGACCTGCGCTCTCTAACTGCACTCTTAAGAGCCTAAACAACATCCCTCAATGTCTGTAATAGCCACTTGGATCTCTTGATAGGACTGGAAGGGGATAACTCCTCCTCCCCACCTAAAGTATGAATTATTAACTATTGCTCATCCTTCGAAGCCTGTTGCTCCTTATCCTATGTCACTGTTGATGACTCATGAGATATCCTAGATGCCAAGTTCTCCTCAAACTTAACATCTCTACTCAAAATTGTCTTCCTTTATGCTAGAATGAAGATCATGTAATAATTCGAGGTCTCATTGTACCCCACAAATATACCCTTCTATCCTGAAGGCTCCAACTTTGTCCTCTTATCCACAGGCACATGGATGTAGACTGGACAACCAAATATCCTCAAATGTCATATCTCTAGATTCACTCTCGTGAGTGCCTCCTCTGGAATATTGTGCCCCAATATCCTATGAGGACTCTTGTTTTGCACATATATCGTTATGTTACACACCTCTTCTCACATAAACATAGGAAAATCCATGTCATGTATCATAGCCTTGGAAGAATCAATGATGGACCGATTATTTCTCTCCACATCCCCATTATGTTGAGGGTTGTATGAGACTAGAAACTCCCTCTTGATCCCTGCCTCCTTCCAGAAATCCTTGAATTCATTGGAGGTGTACTCTCCCCAATTATCTGACCTCAAGACCTTGATCTTCTTACCTGTTTGGTTCTCCACCTGAGCTCTAAAATCTTGAAACCGACTGAAGACCTCATCCTTGGTCTTCATAAAGAAGATCCATGTTTTCCTGGAAAAGTAATCAATAAAAATCACATAGTATGATGATCCATGTACTAATTCTACTAACATCGGCCCACTCACATATGAATGGATAAGATCGAATATCCCCTTGGACCTACTCTTGTTTCTCTAAAAACAACATTGGCATTCTTTTCAAGTGCACACTCCCTGCTACTCAATTCTGGACTCTGGAAGACCTGTAACAATCTCCCACATAATAAAAAATTCTTTGTAGTGTAGGTGTCCCAACCTCTTATGCCATAACTCACATAGGTTGTAATTGTCATGTGCCAAATCCTGGACATGCTTGCCCTGCAACCTGTACAAATTTCCCTCTCTAACCCCAACGACCACTATTATGTTTGGGCTAAATTTCACTGGATGTATGAGTACTTGCCCCCTCTTAAAAGAAATAGAAAAACCCATGTCCTCTATAGCTGAGACTGAGAGAAAATTATTCTTCAAACCCAATATGTAAATCACATCATGGGCATCCAACGAACCTCCTAACTTGAGTTGGAATGTAAATGTTCTCTCTTCCTTCACTGCATACTTGGCATCATCACCCAGCTGCACATGAACATCTGAGTCCCTTTATATTATATTGTTAAACTGATCATGTGATTTTTTCATATGACGAGACACACCACTGTCCAAGAACCATGCACTCCTATTAGTTGTGTTGGTAGAAAGGAAAGAAACCAGTGAGTAACCCTTCTCAAACTTTGCTACAAACTCATCAAGTTGTGTTTCTATTGATTTTGTTGTCTACGTATTTCCTTTACCCTTCTTCTTATTTGGACACTAAGATGCATAATTTCCATTATTATGACACGAGAAGACTTTATTTTACTCAAGTCCTTCTTCTTTCCTGGTTGCGATGATCTCCGACATTATTACCCTTCTTGCTAGAACTCTTTCCTTTTCCCTTCTTCATTTTACTAACAAGAGCCAAGTTATCCTCACTACTTACCTACTTATTTCCCTTAGACTCCTTATGAGTCTCTTTTTGGATGTAATCATCCCAAAGCCTTTGCCAATCTGGGAGATTTTCCCGAGCATAGACTCCCTTGAAAAATGGTTCCCAAGACTTGGGAAGACCATTCATGAGCTCTGCGTCCTCCGTTTTCTTGATCCGGATTTATGAGCGGAAAAAAATGAAACCACACATTTATAATGCTAACACATAGACACAGTGAAAAATAACAGAGATACATTAAAAATCGACTTCTATTAAATAAGAAATATGTTGAAAACTGTAAAATGCAAATTGAAAACAAGCTTGCTAGAATGGTGGCAACTTATCTCTGAGAAGATATGTGACGGCTACGTTCATTCGCAAGAAGATGAGTATAGTGAGGCTCTGAAGGATTTTTTACAATAAGTATGAATTCCAAAACCCTATACATCCAAAAACCTAACCCTAGGAGATGAAGCGCCAAAAGTCATGTGGGCCCCATTGGGGTAAGTTAGTACATTAACTTCCCGGGGTCGTAACTTTTGCATACGATCTTTGTTTAGGGCGCACGATATCTCGTTGGAAAGGTATTGATGAGGAGATTCATTTATGGGGGTCAATGAGAGCCTTCGAGTATGATTGAGGTTCCCGATCGTGAAAAAACGTCGTTTAGGCCCTCAAATTGACCCTAGAAGTTAAAAATTGCTAAAAATATTAAATTGCCAAAAGTGACAAAAAATTGTTTTGATCCATTTGGAAAAGGTGGGTGGCCACCAATATCCACTTGGATCAATCCTCCCTCCTTAGGAAGAAATTTTATCCATTTCTTTGAGTGCCCCCATCAGATGAGAAAATTTCTGTTGAATTTGGCCCTGGGTGAGCCACTTGCCTTGGTGTAGGAGTTGCCCTACTTTGACAACACGATAAAGTTGTATCCTTTGCTGGCGAGTGCCCTTGACCTATGTTTTCATGATATTATCATTGGATGTGTGTTCCATGTAGTTAGGGTTAAGCTCTGTTGGTTTCAACTGTTCTTCTATCTTTGAGGTGTCTAATAATGGTGGAAAATAAGGCTGAAGGAGGTCCACATTGAACACTCGGTGCAAGACAAGGAAGGGGGGTAGGTTGATATCAAAAGAATTATCACCCACAGCCTTGGTAATGGTGTAAGGCCCATAACAGAGTGTACAAAGCTTCAAATGAGGCCCTGTAAGGCATTCTTTCTGCAAGTGCAACCAAACTTTTTCTCCCACCCGAAACTGGTGTGACACTCGGTGTTGATCATGGTGCTACTTCTACTTGGCATTAGACTTCTGTAAAATATCCTAAACCTGTTGGTAGATGTGTTGGATCCTCTCAATGAACCAGGTGGAATTTTCAGTTGCAGTTGGAGCATGCGACAAGTCTGCCTGGGTGGTCGCAAGGGGTAGTGCAACATCCATGGGACCCAATGGTTGAAATCCCAACCCAACCTGAAAGGGGTTGTGGTTGGTTGAGCTATGTATGGCTCTGTTGTATTTGTGTTGAACATAGGGAAGAATCTCATCCCAGGTGCGAGGGTGCTTGGAATTGTGCATGCACAGGATGTGCACAATCATCCGGTTGACAACCTCGGTTTGGCCATCCATCTAGGGGTGGAATGTAGTGGACTTAGTGAACTTGGTGTCTTGCAGTGACCAGAGGCTCAACTAGAATATGTTTAGGAACCAACTATCTTGATATGAGATAATGGTTTGTCGGATCCCAAAGTGTACCCACACTTGTTCAAATAAAAGCTTAGTAGTTTCCTTCGTCATGATGCTCTTCTTGCAGGCAACCAAAATCGTCATCTTGGAAAAGCGATCAACAACCACAAAACACAGTCATTTCTCCGCCCGGTGGAAGGGAGGCCTGACATGTATTCCATTGAGATGGATTCACAGGGCCTGTCAAGAGTAGGAAAATGAGTGTACATAACTTGTTTCTTGATGGCTGATTTGGAAATAGCGTAGGCAATGCAAGACCGAATATACTTGCTGACATCTTGTCGAAGTTTTGTCCAGTAGAAATGTTGTTGCAACATTGCCACTGTATTTTCCACGTTGAAGTGTCCTACCACCTGACTGTAGTGGCTGTC
This sequence comes from Picea engelmannii, assembly GCA_009831015.1. Lineage (NCBI taxonomy): Eukaryota > Viridiplantae > Streptophyta > Pinopsida > Pinales > Pinaceae > Picea > Picea engelmannii. The sequence continues at coordinate 38,241 of ML813259.1, read as the reverse complement.
CAAAATCAAATTCGCTCACTCACTTGATGGAATCCAGAGATGGCCCATATGGCACAACATCTTGTCTTGAATATGGAAATTATTGATAGTTGTGTTGGCACCTAACATCTGGTATGTGTTGGCAAAGTCGGGATCTATCTCATAGAGGTGGGGCCACCCGAAGGTCTCATGGTCGCAAGAGTCTAGCACTGTGGTGAGTGTCACGACTGGAGGTCAGCTAAGGAAATCAACGACTCGGTTGGTACTTCATGTTTTATACTTGATTTTGAGGTGGAACTGCTGCAAATATGTGGACCACTTATGATGGAGGTCATTCTGCAATTTTCCTTGTGTCTGCATGAACTACAGTGGATTATGATCAGTGTGGATGATTGTCTCCTTCCCAAGAATGTAATGCCTCCACTGGCACTAAGCTTGCACAATGAAGTACATTTATTTGTCAGGGTAATTACAGTTGACATATGATAGTGTCTCACTATGATAGGCCATAGGGTGGTCGTGTTGAGTGAGGAATGTGCCCACAACACAGTCTAAAGCATTTGTCTCGATCTCAAAGGGTTGTTGCAAGTCAGGTAATGAGAGCACTGGTGTTGAACACAAGTATTGATTCAAATCATCGAACTCTTTCTATTGGGATAGGCCCCACACAATTTTTTCCTTACCACCACCTCTAGTTATTTGACTGAGGGCCCATGGAATATGGGAGAATCCCAACACGAACCTGCGATAGAAATTGGCAACGCCTAAGAAGCTTCGAAGCTCAGTGAGCATGGTTGGGGTTGTCTAGTCACAGATAACTTGGATCTTGGCTGGATCAACATGTACACCGTGTGCATCAACAATGTATCCTAGGTATTGGACTATGTCCATGCCGAAGGAGAATTTTTCCAAGTTGGCATATAGCTTGTGTTGTTGCAGGGTGTGAAAAACCTGTTGAATATGTTGCAAGTGTTCTGCCCAAGTCTTGTTGTAGATGAGTATGTCATCTAGATACACCACCAAAAAATAATTAGTGAAAGGCCACATGATATCATCCATCAACCTCATGAAATTTGTTGGGGCATTCATCAAACCAAAGGGCATGACCAGACATTCAAAAAGACCTTGTTTTGACTTGAAGGTAATTTTCCATACATTTGTTTGTTCTATTGGGACCTTATGGTCGCCAGAATTCAGATCAATATTACTGAAGTATTTTTCCCCCTTAAGTTGATCAAGGAGATCGTTGATTCAGGGAATCAGGTATGAGTTCTTGACTATGATTTTGTTTAGGGCCCGGTAATCAATGCAGAGTCACTAGGTCTCATCTTTCTTTTGCACCAAGATGATTGGGATTTCACAAGGTGCTGAGTTGGGTTGGATGTGCCCCTTATGGAGCATTTATTGGATCTCATGCTTGATATATTCATTTTCTAGAAGAGAGGGATGATAGACTGGCCCATTTGGTAGTGGTGTGCCAAGGGTTAGATCAATGGGATGCTTGACCTGCCAGTGAAGAGGTACTCTAGTAGGTGATGGGAAGATGTCTTTGTATTCTTCCACGACTTTATCCACTTGCTTCTACTACATGGAGAGGTTGGCTGCGGAGGCCATGGATGTGGCTGCAACCTTTCACTCACTCTGAGAGTGAATCACGAAGAAGACAAACTTCCTGGTCTAAGAAATGACCTTCCTGCATTACTTGGAAGAGATCAAGGAAATAACACTAGGTGGGACTACCTCAGGTATCCTATACAATTTCTTGTTCAAAGTAATAATAACACTATGAGGTCTAGAATCATATACAACATGATGTTTCCATAAATAAGGTTGGCCCAAAAGAACATCACAAACTTCAATGGGAGAAACATCACACAATACATCATCCTTGAATGGCTTGATGTCGTATGACAGGCGACACTGTTGGCTGACGCGAAGATCGCTTCTTTGACAGAGCCATCCGATGTTGTAGGGATGCAGGTGCGACATTGTCGGTAGGGATAGCCGCTTGACGACCTCTGCTGAGATGAGGTTCTTCTGGCTACCGCTATCAATGATGAAGTGTAGTGGAGTGCCTTTCACCCACATCTGTGAATGAAAGAGGTGCTTGCCTTCCTTTGGATCATCAGGTTAACCAAGTTGGATCTTGTTGGTAGCAACGGTGGCATTGGTCTCCGCATCAATGATTCATCTCCCATTCTCTGGTTCTAACTCAGATTCAAAACCTGCATCTGATTCATTGGCTTTTAATTCAGCCACTAATGACTACTTTGAGCGGAAATCAACAGTGTTATGCCAGGGGCTCTTATGGAAGTCACACCACTTCTCGGTATCTTTCTTCGTCTTCCCATTGTCCTTATTTGCTTACGAATTGGACTGGTTTTCATGAGTTTTCCCATCTGTTAATGCTCTGTAAATTCCTAAAGGTTGTTGGGAGGTAGAAGAAATTTATCAGAGGTAACTTTATCCAACCACTTCGAAACTGGGATCTAGCCCTGCCAGTTTGAGAGAGGGATCTCTCTATAAGATTTGAATATGTTTCAGGTTTCAGATATTAGGCTAGTTAAATAAATAAGACTGTGTTGTTTGTTTTATAAAATGGTTGAAATATGGTTTACGCATCCATTGGGATATGGGATCTGTTTTATAAAGTTTGAGACCAAAGAATAGATTTTATAAGGTCTTTTCACAAGGCAGGATAATGCAACTGTTGGATCCTTTAAAGTTAAGATGATGGGTAGAAGAAAAGATGAGATAATCAATTAAAATAAAGAAGCATTTAAGAATTTCTTTATCATAACATCAGAAAGATTAACACTTAGATCTTTAAAAGCCAGAAACATAGTATACGAAGATAAATTCGACAACTTTAACTTCTTTTAAATGATTAGATATAGAAAACACATATGATTACGAAGACAAAAAAACCATTTGATGAAGAGAAGTAAATATCACCAACAGTTAATAACACGCAGGAATCTTGTGAAACGTCCTTTTTATTACTGGTAGATCTCTTGAGAAAGATTACAGTGCTTACAGCTTGCTTGGGCGTAAAGATCAACCCTCAGTACTTCGAAGTTTGAAGTATTTATAAGAAATATTACAAACGATCATGTCATTAATGATCAGGACATGGTGGAGTCTAAATCTAACTAACTAGATAAAAAAATACAAAAATATAGGAACTGCTAATGATCTGGCGGATTCTCCATGCTGATTTTGGGGAAGGTTGTTGGCGAGTCATCAACTTAACTTTGACTGTTCTGCATGCTGACTCAGATTGTACACCTCATCACTTACTTGATCAGAGTGCATAGATATTCCCGTCTCTTTTGACTGGGAATGGTGACTTTTAGTAACCTTCTATAGACTTCATCCACTTCTGTATATTTGGCGAAAGTTGGCTTGGTGATAAAAATATACTTGATTTCATGTTGGATACTGAGGTCCAACTGCAAATTCTCTAGAAATTCCTTTCCTGTTATACTACCCTATATTCCTAAAAACTTAGAGCTATCCTTTTCCACCATGGAAATCTTCTGCTTGTAGTCAGATAAAGTCATCAGCTTGTCATTTAAAACTAGTAAACTGGGAAGGCCTTTCTTCTGCAAAGCATCAATCTTGTTGAAGAATCTCTGAACTCTGATATCCATGTTCTAGGCTCTCTCCTCCAATTGCAACATTAGTCCTCTCTTGATCAGAAATTTCTTAACTTCGAGGATAGTCTCTGTCCTATCCTCAATTTTCATACTTTCCAGCTCATCTTTAGTCTTTTAATTGAGAAACCTGATGATTTCATTTGCCTCTGTGGGCATTTCTCCCAACTCTCCCTTTGTCCTGTCAATGGCCTGCCTGCTCCTTAACACCAATTCATGCTGCTTGAACATGATCTTCACAAATGGCCAGATTTCTATCATGGATTTTGAGATATCCATCCAAATGTTCTCCTTGGCTTCTGCTAGTGTTTTTCCCACAATTGTTTTCTTTTGCAATTGTTGTATTTCCTGCTTAAGTTTTTTTGAGGTGTGCCTCTCAGCGTTGTAGCTTGCCTATAATGAGGATTTGAGTTTCTAGAGATTCTCTATTTCCTGATTCAATTTTTTTCTTCTCCTTGTAAGGTCATCTCTTCCATTTACTTTGCTAGAGCTTCAGATGTCTCTAGAACTGTCATTGGGGCAGCTGATGGAAGTTTTTTTGTGGTGGTTGTTGGTGTTGTCGCTCTGCTAACTCCTGTAAGGAGAACTACACTCAGTGGAATAACTTCCATGGGCTCTGTCTGTTCCTTTCCTTTACCAACCTTTCCAACTCTGCTTCCATCTCCTTGATCTATGTGTTTTTCTCCATGATTAACTTTAGCATTTCTTCTTTTTGGCCTTCTGTCTCAGCCATCTCTTTGGCATGTGAGTCTTCAGTAGCTGGAAACTTTAATTGCTTCCTCAAGGATGTTATGTCAATATTCTTTTTCTTTAGCAGCTCTTCAACTACTTTCACATTTGAGGGGTCATACCCAATTTTTATTACCAGCTCTTCCAAAGACTTGACTATGTTGTCTTTTGCAAAAGAAGACACTTTCTCCAGCTTTAATTGAGTTTGAACATTATTTGGGGAAACCTGCAACTTTGCAACAGTTGTGGAAGCGTTTGCCAATGTTGAGAAAACCATTTCTCTAGTCTGCCTATGTAAATCCATCTGATCAGCTGGATGTACTTCCTTGGTGTCAAATTCAAATGTTGACCTTTTGTAATCAATGATTTCCTTTGGATGGGGCACTTGTGCCTGCAAAAATGCCATGTGCATTCTCAATTTTTCTATATCAAAAGAAGAGAGAAACATATGTTGTGTTGTGGATGTTTGCTTCCAGAATTGAGCATAGGTGCTTTTGGTCAGCATCTCATTCTTTTTCTTGATTAGTTTGTATTTCTCAAAAATACTTATCCATGTGGATCCTTGTGGTGGTTGGGTGATCAAGATGGTATCACTCTACTTCTTTGATGAAGAGGTAGACATCGTTTGTTGACTACTTGAGAACAATGGTGAGTGTTCTCCCTCTGCTATTGTGGGAAAATGGGTCTCTTCTACCCTGGGTTTGTAAAGGGTATGACTGGTCCTGGGATTTTTCCAGTAAACCTAGAAATCCTCTATTGAGACTTCAGTAACTGAAGGGGATACTTCCTTTCTGGGCCTCTTTTCTACTGGCACCTGTGGAGTAGTGGTTTATGACACACTGGCTGAAGGAGGCTATTGTTCTAAATCTTCCAAGGTGTTCACCTCCCATTCTATCTGGTTCATGAAACATGGAAGAATGGCGAAGAAGGACAGGATTATCTGGGAAAATAGGTATTCGTTGGAGGCGCGGGGGACAGGTCAATAGGCTAACGGATATGTTAGCCTGTGTTAATTAGCCAATGGGTACCTCGATTATGAGGTGGAAAATAAAGGACAGGTGACGGGTGTGCCAGGATGATGTGGAAGGCAGTGACTGGAGGATAGATGAATGGGATATGATGTGTGACAGGTGAGTGGAGGGGAAAATG
>ML813259.1:0-24683 GCA_009831015.1 Picea engelmannii | reverse complement strand
GACAAAGGCAAAACTCAAAGACACTCCATCCAAGCTAATAATTCCAAGCCAAATCCAACTTAGCCAATCCCAAAAGCTCCAAGCTAACCAAAGCTAACTTTCTCCATGAGAACTCCTCTCCTTTTATAAGTTGAAGAGGATAACGTGAGGAGGTTAGGATGATCCCACTAAATCATGAAAGCGAGTAAGATCCAAACCATTCGGATGCCACCTCACCATGGAAGTTTCTCCTTCTAGAAGATTCGAAAAAACACTTGTTTTTCCCACGTGTAAGCATTCTCACACCCTACCTATAGAGCGACCTGCGAACCTCTCACAACCTAGCTATGGTGCAACCTGCAAGAATCGGGCATTCTCGCACCCTACCTATAGAGCAACCTGCGAAGTTCCTCTTTAATAGGATTTTTACAAAGGAAAATGCAACTTCTTTTCTCAGGAAAAGTTCTTCTCCCTTCTCTCTTCAGGAACTCAGGCCACTGACCCCTCTGAAGGCAACATATAGGTTTACATCATTAACGGTCATAGGGATGACGAAAATAATGTGTAACAATATTGCATTGCAGAAACTTACGATAGCATGGATTTATGGGTTTTTTGTGCTATTTTCTTTCATTCTGCCACCAAGGGGTTAGAATACAAACTTCTAATCATCAAAATAATGAATCTCATACAACATCATGCGTATGTTTATTGAAGAGAATCCAACTAACCTATGTTCTAACCTATTTTCCTAACACATTCAACCCATATTAGGTTGTTGGGCTAAAAATTACTCTATCCTAGGGCTATTTGATCAAGTTTAAACAGTTTGATCAAATTTATTCACTAACTAACCTATCTACTTGGCTAACATTAAACAGTTTAGCCAAGCCTTATTCACTAACCCTATCATCATAAATTCAAAAATACTTGACCATGGTTAGACTGTGTGGATCAAGCTATTTTTATTGCATGGGGTTTTTATCCTTTTATTTTTATACCCTCTTTTATCTTTTATCTTTCTTTTTCTTTTCTTTCTTTTCTTTTTTCTTTTCTTTCCTTTGCAAATCATTTGCAGAATGAAACATTATTTGCAACCCAAAATACAGTAAAGGAATAAAGGTTTAGTCACCAGTTGATCCTATGAATCATAGGGTTATAACAATGGCTCCACCTAGGGATGGTACTCTCCTCGTGAAGTGCCAAGAACCTACTTCCTGATGTCCTGAAAGATTTTCTCCAAATATTCTTCTACTATTTGATTTGTTTTATTTTGAAAATTTGGTGGCATTGGATAGTGGCTTAGGGCCTTCTCTGGGGGATTCAACCATCTGATCAACATCACCCACATATAATCTGCAAGTAAAGAAATGGTTTGTACAATGGAAATGGGTGGCTAGGGCCTTTATTGGGATGGTAAATAATGCTTCAGCATCCTGCCATTCACATGTCCGCCTGGCAGGTCTATTCCATCATTGTTCTTGAGAAGAAAAGCGTTATTACCTTTGTATGCCTAAATGGTGTAAGGGCCCTTCCACATGCTATCAAAATTTCCATGTTTACCCTTATCTTCATTTTTGGAGTCCCACTTTAGTACCAAGTCACCTAACTCAAAATCATCTTCTTTAGTTTTTCTATCAAAAATCTTTTTGATGTTTTCCTGGATGACCTGAGTTTTGTTGTATACTTCTTCCCTGGACTAATGCAATTGGATCATCTGATTTATTCTCCTTTGGGAATCATTTGGCTCATCCTACACCTCTTGCAACAGTTTCATGACAGGGACCCCCAAAGAGGTAGGGAAAACTACTTCAATGCCATAAACCAACTGGTATGGAGACATACCAATTGATCTCTTAGTGGTCAGTCTGTCAGCCCAAAGTGTGAAAACCAACTTGTTATGCTAGGAATTCTTATTTTCTTGTAGCGTCTTCTTAATAATATTCACTAGAGTTTTATTGGAGGACTCAGCTAGCCCATTTCCCTCGGGGTAATAAGTTGTGGAGTGTCCCAAAGTAATGTGATACTAGCTACAAAACTCTATAATATTTTTGGATCTAAAGGTCGTTGCATTGTCAGTTATGATTTTTCTAGGACATCCAAAACGAGACAAAATATTATTTTCCAAGAATTTAATGATGACAGAGTCAGTGGCTTGCCTGCATGGTACAGCTTCGATCCACTTCGTGAAATAGTCTGTGGTTGTGAAGATCCACTTGTGTTGGCCCAAAGAAGGAGGATGTATCTCTCCAATAAATTCCAAACCCCATTGTTGGAATGGAGCTTCAATTGAGATGGATTTCAGTGGCAACAACATGAGCTTCTTTTTACCTTCGAAAACTTGGCATTTGTGGCATGAGGTGACTTTTTTATGTACATCAACGAACAATGTGGGCCAGTAAAAACTAGCTCTGAGAATCTTGTTAGTCGTGGTCTTCCAACTTAGATTCCCACCACAGTCTCTTGCTTGGAAATCCCGCAAAACCTTGTCAGCTTCATCTTTTAACAAGCAATTAAGCAAGATACCTCCAGGATCTTTCCAGTAAAGGCTACCTTCTATAATACAAAATTTCAATGCTTTTAGTTTTAAAAACCTAGCTTTATTTTTAGTTAGACCGAGGGGAGCTTGTAAATTATGCAAGACAAATATGAGGTCTGCATACCATGGAGAGTTTAGGAATACCTCTTTCACGTTTGGAGTCGCTTGCTCTCCCTGCTCATCTACTACAGGTAAGAAATTAATATCTAAAGCATGGAAATTGGATTCAGCCATCAACTTTGCTAGACCCTGACCTTTGATCAGTTTAGTAGGTTTAATCTCTATATCATATTCTAGAATAACAACAATCCACTTTCCCCTCCTACCATCTGGATTATCCTGAGTCAGGATATCCTTTACCACTGCATTTGGGACATAAGCAATTATGTGGGAATGGATAATATAGACTCTAAAATCCTTTATGGATTTCACCAGAGAAAAAGCTTGTTTCTCCATTATATTATAATTCAGCGCAACATCTCTCAAAGATTTACTGAAAAAGGCTATGGGTTGTCCGTACCCTTCGTTGTTTTTCTGCAATAGTACTGCTGCGATGGTGTGTTCAGGTGCAAAAGAGAAAAGGTAAAAGTCTTTGGTGTAGTCTGGACTGATCAAAACTGGAGCTTGCATGAGTGCATGCTTTACTTGCTCAAATGACTGTTTGGATTCAGTATTCCATCTTATTTTGGTGTCTTTTTTCAGCATATTTGTGATGTTCCTGAGAAGCTCAACCAAGTTGGGTATGAATCTTCTCAGGAAGTTTATTTTACCAATGAATGATTGCAACTCTTTAATGTTCCTAGGGTGTTCCACTTTCTGGATGGTCTCTATTCTGTTGGGATCTATCTTAATTCCATCTTTAGATATTATGTGCCCCAATAGCTTGCCTTCCTCTAAACTGAAAAGGATTTTCTTGGGATTTAATGAAATCCCAAATCTTTTGCACTTCTCAAACACTCGTTTGAGATGCTGTAAATGTTCCTCATCAGATTTGGAGTAGACTGTCACATCGTCCAGATATATGACTATAAACCTACCAAGCTTGTCCACAAAAGCAATATCCATTGCTCTTTGGAAAGTGGCACTAGCGTTCATCAAACCAAAGGGCATATTCACATACATGAAGGTTCCCCAGGGTATGGTAAAGGTTGTTTTCTCCTAATCATTTGGGTGAACAAGAACCTGGTTATAGCCTGAGAAACCATCTAGTAAAGAAATCTTGTTGGCCCCAACTACCTTTTGTAAGATGTGGTCCATTTTAGGCCAAGGGTAATTGTCTTTGAGGGAGACCTTGTTCAGGTTTCAGAAATCAATGCAAAGCCTGGTTTCGCCAGTCTTCTTTCTGGTAGGAACCAGATAAGAACCCAGTTGGAAAATCTTAAGGGAACTATGATTTTGGCATCATACATCTTTTTAATCTCTTTTTCTATCAGGGGAAGTAACTTGGGATTGATTCTCCTAAGTTTCTGTCTGAAAGGTTTGTGTTCTTCCTTTATTGGGATCATATGTTGTATGATACTTGTGTCGTAAGATTTTAAATCCTCATAACCCCAAGCAAACACATCTACATATTCCTTAAACATTTCAATGTATTTGCATTTTTGCTCAGGGGGTAAAGATTTGGAAAGTTTTATCATCTTGGGTTTCTCCTCTATTCCTATGTTACATTCTTCGACCTCTTTACCACTAGCTTCAATTTTGGGTTTTTTCGCTACATCGTTAAAATAAAACAAGTCTTCTAACAGAACTAAACCTCTAGGTAACACATTGTTTTTTAAATGTAAAATATCATATTCTACTTCATTTTCATTCAATTCATCTGAATCTACTTTATTCACACTACCATTTTCAAAAACAAATTTATTTACATTATCATCATCATTCTCTAAATCTATATTTGTACATTTGAAATCATTCTTACACTGTAGGAAGTCTTCAATTTGATCGTCATTTCCAAATACCTGCTTGTATATGATGTTGTCTGGGACAGTTGATCTGCACTTCACCTCTACTGTGTATTGGCGAGTGGGATGGAAAGGTATCTTGCATGTAGCTTCCGACGTAGCTAGTCCGTCTGCTAGTATGTTATGTCCCTTGGGCATTACCTTCAAATCATTTTTTGTGAAACATTGAAGAGCATCCAAAGTAGCATTCCTATAAGCTCTAAGTCTGGGATGTTTTGATGCATAATCACCTTTAATTTGTTTAATAATCAGTTCAGAGTCACCCCTTACCATAATTTGTTTGGCACCAACCTTCTTCAGTAGTTTAAGGCCAAGCATCAAAGCTTCATACTCAGCTATGTTGTTAGTGCACTGGAAATTTAGTTTGTAAGAGTGGCTCTCTGAATACCTCGATTTGTGATTATTCAACCAAACTCTAGATCCATCCCCCTCCTTTCTCACAGCTCCATCAAAATCCATACTCCAAAAATTTGTTGGTAGATCCTCACTTTCTACAGTTGTTGTATTTCTTACCTCAGTGATTGCTTTATCTTCTTTCAGATCGGGTGTCTCATCTTCTAGTTGAGAAAATTTCCCTTCCAAGTCACCATCATTGTACAGAATGAAAGAATCCAAATCAGAGTGTGCAAAGTATAGTGGATGGTTGTGTGGATTTTCTTGGCTGTTGACCATGTATTTCATCAAATTCTCTCTGTACATCCTTCTCTGTTGTCCAAATACCGAGACTGTGGCATATGACATATCTAACTGCAAGGTGCCTTTCAACTTGGCCCCCCAAGACCTGGATAGAAACATACCATATTTAGGGGGGATGTCTGCAGCCACAACATCCATCACCGTGATTTTTGTTGGGATTTGAACCAAGGTGATACATAAATCTTTAATCATCCCTATACATCTGACCTTGCTAGAGTCAAAAGAATGCAAATCCTAGTAGGGTTTGGTGACCTCAAGTCCCAACTTTTCCATCACAGCTTTGGGCATCAGGTTGTGAGAGGCGCCTAAATCTAGCATAGTGTTGTGTAAGATCAAGTTGTGGATATTCAGGCTGATGTAGAAAGGGGGAACAACATCGTTATCATTTTGACCATCAACTTCAGTGCCGAACAGGAGCTCAGGTTGGTCATTAGTAAGATTTACCATGTCCGAGTGATTGGTTGATCCTACATTCAAGGCCTTCGTACCTGTCTCTGGTTCGATGCTTAATGCTTTAATCACCTGCGCCATGTAAGCATTGTTGCTCATCATCTCAGAAAGGGGAATGGGAATCTTCAATTTAGCTAGTTCCCCTTCAGGGATGAAAGTAGTGGAATCTTTTCTTAGGCTCTGCACTTCTAGTTTATCCATCAGAATCCTCTGGGCAGAAGTACTTGGCTGACTAGTTGATGAAAACTCAGTCTGATTTGATCTTTGTAAAATTTCAGGGTTTCTTTTTGCAGGAGATTCAACATTATTCCTCTCAGGGACTTTCTTGGGAGAATTTTCTGAGGTTTTCTTGGTCTCGACTATTCTCTTCATTTCCATAGCCTTCTTTGTTTCAACAGCCTTCTTTGGAGGATTGTCATTTGTTTTCTTGCTTCACAAGTTGTACTACCTGTGAACCTCCATTATAGCATTTTCAAAGGCCTGTTGTTATGTTTCCTCTGCTTCCTCATTTACCTCTATTTGTGAAAGGAGAAAGAGTTCATGCTCTTCCTGAGTGAGAAAAATGGATTCATCATCGTGGACACCCATGAGGTTTATATGAGTGTCATCCAATTCTTCGATTATCTCCTCACCTTCAACGACATAATTTTCCTGAAGGGGTGGTCTGATTTGCTGATCAGGCCCCCTTTGTTCTCTTTGATATATAGGATCTCTCTGCCTAATCTGGGTGGGATTTCTTCTGAAGTTTGGATTTTGAATCTGAGGAGAAGCTTGGTTTTCCCTGGGTGGAATTTTGTCGTCTATAGTAAGTGTTGGCATAGGGGCAGACCCAGGGTTCAGCTCCAAGAGAACACCAACAAGCCCTAGCTACTAGCCCTTTCGGCAACACCTGCGAGGCAGGTGCAGTCTCACCCGAAGCAGCTATGAGGGGGTTGCAGAACAGGGATGTCTACAACCAAGGGGAATATCAAGTGGATCGATTTTCAAAATAATACAACATGTATATATCACTTATCAACCTAGATCTACTTCGCACAGCTATAGCTATGATCTAACACAACAATGCAATAACAGTATATCAATGACAAAGAACAAAGCATCAATCACACATATGACACAAGATATACGTGGTTCACCCTCTCTCTAGGGCTACGTCCACATAACTGTATTTATAATATATTAAGATAAAGCATACAGTTCTTGTATGCACTCTCATCTAGCATATCTTCTTTATTCTTCTCCCCTTCCTATGCACCCAGCTGCAAGACTTGACCTTTGCACCCAGCTGAAGATCTTACAATACCAGAAGGCTCTCACACTTAGCACTTTTCTCTTACACAACAATAATTGTTCATAACCATACACTAGATCGACAACAATATCATACCAACCCGACCCAGGTCCTTTAGACCTTTATTTATACATTACAATAGCTCACTAGCAGCCTTAGGTCAAAACCTAGGTGCCAAAACCCTAGGTCAACTTGATCCACGTTTTTCAAACTTTGCCGGCCTGTATTTCCTTCCTTCTCATGCGGTGCTCCAAAGCATCCAACGATGGATTTTTCCACTTGCTGAGTTGTCCACGATCCTTCTTCCTTGTTGATCTGTCATCCTCGATCTCCTCATCCAATGAATTTATTTTCCTTACTTCGCTTCGTCTTTCCTACTCTTTTGCTTGCTTCGACCCAGTAACAGTCAATGTGTCTTCCACGCAGTTCACTTTTCACCTTGTCTTCCTTGATCTTCGTTTGCTTCCATAACCAGGGGCCAACAGGCCCCCAACACTCACTTGTGACTCGTCCCGAGGCATTTTAGATCTGATCCTTCTATTTTTCTTTGACTTTAGACTGTCCAGTGCAGCCTTTGCTTTCTGCTCTATGCCTCCTCTCCATCCTTGTGCAGACTATCTTTTCCGTGTCTGATACCCAGTTTCAACTACACCTAGTACCTAGACCCTTTTCTTCATGCTTTTACTGAGAGCTGGGAGGTAGCTAGTTGTCATAGTACAACTTCAACTGACTCCCATTCACCAAACCTTCCTTCCATTCTCTTTTTAATGTCTTCACCTGCATAGCTCCTCCTTCTGTAACATAGGAAATCTCATATGGTCCAAGCCAATGCATTCTAAACTTCCCAGGATGTTTCAGGAACTTACTGTCATACACCAGTACTAGATCACCTTGCTTGAATGCCTTCTTCTTAATGTGTCTGTCATGATAGGCCTTCTCTCATTCCTTCTGAACCTGTTGATGGAACCCTACAATAAATATGTCCTCTTCTAGTTCAACCAACTGTGCAAGCCTTTCTCAAACACCGCCAGTGTCATCCATGTCTGTAAATGCAACAATTCTTAAGCTTGGCACCAAGTATTCCATTGGGACAATGGCTTCGAGGCCATACACCAGCTTGAAAGGGGTATGCATTGTTAGTTTCTTACAGGTGGTTCTATAGGCCCAAAGTACTGCAAGTACTCTTAAATCCCAGTCATCCTTGTTCACACTACAAATATTCATCAGCGCAGTCTCCAAGATTTTGTTGAACGCTTCAACCATCTCATTTGCTTATGGATGGTAAGGTGTGCTCTTCTGATGGTGGACTGCAAATTCCTCAGTTGGGGCTTCAACAGTCTTATTGATGAAGTGTGTGCCTTGATCACTCATAAGGATCTTGGGGCATCCAAACCGGGTTATGATGTCATCAAATATGAAGCGGGCAACTGTAGTTGCACTACAGTCCTTAACTGCTCTGGCTTCAACCCATCTAGTCAAGTATTCTATCACATTGATGATGCACCCTGCTCCTATGCGCTTTCCTAGTGGGTTTATGGGTACCACAAAGTCAATGGCCCACTTTTCAAATTCTTGTAGGGTCATTTGTGGTGCTAATGGAATTTCATCTCTTCTGGATGGTTTCCCAACTCTTTGGCATATATCGCAGGCTCTGGAATAATATTTAGCATCTCTGTGTAAGGTAGGCCACCAAAGGCCAGCTCTCAGAACCTTCTGTGCAGTTGCTTTCCCTGCGTAATTTCCTCATGTGATGCCTTCATGAGATTATGCGAGGATCAATGGTCGTTGTGCCTCCATAACACACCTCCTTAATATCTCATCAGGTCTCATCTTGTATAGTTGTCCTACTATAAGTGAAAAGTCTGCAGCGCGCACCACTAGCTATTTCTTCTGGGGAATTGTATACTCACTAGGTTCCATTCCTGTTGACGGGAACTGGACGATGTCTGTGAAGTGGTCATCAATATTTCTAATTGCTAGCATCTGTGCATCCGGCAGTGTATCCTCCAAACTGGTCAGCTCTTCTCCATGTTCCAACGTTGACAAGTGGTCAGGACCTTTGTTCATTCTTCTTGGCTTAACCACAACTTCAAAATCATATTCTTGAAATAGCAGAATCCATCTGCATATTCTCCCCCCCAACACTGGCTTGTTGACTAGGTACTTTAGCGTGGAGTGATCAGTGAACATTTTAAAGTGTCCTCCCAACAAGTAGTGGTGAAATTTTTGCAGCGTATACACCATGGCTAATCCTTCTCTCTCTGTAGTGGTGTAATTAATTTCAGCTGTAGATATCTTCTTGCTAGAAAAATCTAACGGATGGTCGATATCTCCTGTTCTAGGTTGTGCTAACACAACTCCCAACGCAATGGAAGAGGCATTGATGTGCATATGAAACTCCTTGCTCCAGTCTAGGAAGACCAGAATAGGCACAATAACCATATTTTGTTTCAATGTGTCGAAGCTCTTCTGGAATTCTTTTGTCCAACTAAACGAACAGTCCTTCTTCAAAATCTTCTCCATAGGTGTTGTAATCTGGGCATATCCATTGATGAGTTTCCTATAATATCCAGTATGGCCCAGCACAGTGCGCAGTTGTTTGACTGAAGTGGGAGGTGGTAGATCAACGATAATGGCAATTTTAGATGGGTCAACCAACAATCCCTGCTTGCATACAATATGACCTAACAGTACTCCAAATGGTGAGAAGAAGATGCACTTCTTTAGATTCAAAGCAATTTGACACTGCCTGCATTTTTCCAACATTAGCCTTAGACATTCAATATGATTTTTCAACAAACTAAAAACAGTCCAGTCATCAAAATATGCTTCTAGAAATTTATGCAAAAACTCCTTGAAGGCTTCAACCACCACCCTGGAAAATATGGCTGGGGCATTCTTCAATCCAAATGGAATTACTGTATACTAATAGGATCCCCATTCTATTGCAAACGTGGTCTTATGGCAATCCTCCTTGGCAATCCGAATCTGATGGTATCCTGAAAATCTATCTGTAAAAGAATGCACCTCCTGGCCTCCCACGTTATCTAACACTTTGTCAGTGAATGGTGTAGGGAAAGGGTCATGCAAACAAGCATCATTCATCTTCCTGAGATATACGTAGATCCTGATCTCACCTATCTTCTTGTTTTGCACTACCATGGGGACGATCCACTCCAACTCTTCGACAGATTCTATAATCCCTGCTTCCAACATTCTATCGAGCTCAATCTTCACTTTTTCCTTATATTTCGGGTTCAATCTGTAGGGTCTCTATTTAACTAGTTTTGCATATGGTTTCAAAGGTATCCTCGTCTCTCCCATAGGTCCTTTGATACCCTTCATATCAGTGAACTTGGTCGGGAACAAGTCATGATACTCCTGCAACAACTCTGTAATCTTGTCAATGTTAGTTGCATCCCAATAATCTCTGACATTGGCAAGCTTCAGTGTCTCCTCTATCCCAATATTGAATTTTTAATCTTGATTGGTTTTCCAATGAATGGTAGTTCAACTCCTCATCCTTCCACATCTCTTTGACCTTCTTTTTATGTGATGTTCACCTTCCTTGGATCATCATCTTCATCAACATTGATGTTATAACAGCTTTGCAGTTTCTGGAGGGGCGCAATCCATTCATCCTCTTCTTGTTCCAAAGGGAGGCTAGATGCCTCCTCAAATAATTTCTGTCTCACAATCTGTAATGCTTGATGCACTGAAGGATATTGACTTTCAAATAAAAAGGTGGTTACAAAATTCTGATTCATACCTTCCCAATCTGTAGTGATGAGGCTCAGCTCCGCCTAAAGGTACCAGTTGATAGGGGTCGTATCCAGCGTGTTAATGAATTTTTGCACCCACTGTTCTCGAGGAATATTTCTCCAGGCCTCTTCACAGCTTCGCACATGGTCCTTTGGACAGCTTCGACCTATGTACCTTACTTCACAGCCTTCTAGTTGTGCTAAGAATCACGTTGTCATCAAATTACGACATTGTATCCAGTCTGTGATATTACTTTTTTGTGTCCCCCACCATCTTGTTGGTGTGGCTTTCAGAGCCTCATCCATTGCCAACAATTTTTTTTGTGTTGGCACACTTGTTTCAAAGTCTGTTAGGAAGGTTTCTAAAGGATTCAGACCATCAAATGTGGGTAAGTTACTTATTGTTGTGTCGATCCAACGAACTTCTTTGGTTAATCTAGCACATCTCCTTGTAGATACTTCATACATCTGGTTCTGCCAGTTCTCTAGTGCTTCTTCTGAATTTGATGAACACGCATTGTCACTTCACCAGCTTAGGTTTCCATTGGCCATAGGATTGATGTAATCCTGTTGTCTAGCTGTCAGTTTGTATATGTTTTCAAGTTTGTATGCACAGTCTTCCTCTCTGATGGGTTTTGTGTATCATTGACCTTCATCTGGATCTAAAGGTACGATGACCCTAAGGCCATCTTTTTCAAACGTCATACGTCTTTTCTTTAAATCAACCACAGTGGAATTATTGAAGGCTCAATCAATTCCCAACAACATAGGGTAAGGGCAGTTGTCATCAACTATCTCAATTACTTCAAAATCTACAAACGTTCTTACTCCGTCGATGTCACAGGGACATGCTCCAACCGTCCAAATGGGCTGACAGCTCGCTGGTTAGCCATCCTAAGCCTGATAAGGGAATAGATCAACTTTGGTTTTCCCATCAGTGCCCATGTTTGCTTCGTCGTGACATTGACCTCCAACCCTAAGTCGAGGACCACATAGTCTATAGCATATTCTCCTATTTGAGCATTCAAGTGTAATTCCTTATTTGTCCTTCTCCTTCTCGCAATTTCGTGTACTGCCTTATTCAATAAGGGGTATATCTTTCCTAGCTCATATTGTCTGATTAAATTTTGTAGCTCTTGTACAATGTTTTCATCCTAAATCAACTTAATACAAGTGTATAAAAATTCCATGAGCTTGCTTACCTCTTTTCCTTCTTTAGGTGAAGTAGACTGATCAAATGCCTGAGGCATTCCATATTCTCTTACTTCTGGTCATGTTTTTGATGAAGAAGCTTGGTCTTCTTTGAACTCTTTTCTTGCCTCCTCGAATATTTGTCTTTCTTTCTTTGCATCAAAAGTTTGTGTCTTCTCTGCATATTTTCTGATTCCTGAGTCCTCTGTAGTCTTTCCTTGGGTCATTCTATCTTCTCCTGTAGTAGCTCCTCCTCGAGTGATAACAGTGACTCTAGGGTCTACTCCATGAGGTTCAGCATATATCAGTTACACTTGTGGATTCTGCTGAGGTCCTCATCTTTCCTGAATCTTAGCTAGCAGCACGAGACATTCCTCGATAACATGCTCGAAAGAGTTGCAATAGCTACAAGTGGTACAAGGGTTATGACAGTCCCTTCCAAGTGTTCTAGATGCATGCAGTTATAATAGATTATATATCATTGGCCTCGACCCATACCTCCTCCTCCTCCTCCTC
This sequence comes from Picea engelmannii, assembly GCA_009831015.1. Classification (NCBI taxonomy): domain Eukaryota; kingdom Viridiplantae; phylum Streptophyta; class Pinopsida; order Pinales; family Pinaceae; genus Picea; species Picea engelmannii. Next base: position 12,296 of record ML813259.1, on the reverse strand, counting down.
CTCTGAATCCACCATGAGGGTTGGATTTTCCTCTTCCTGGAGAGTTATACTGCGTAGTGTTTCCTTATTGTTGTACTTGACCTTGAATTTTGTATATGTCCCTTGACCTTTCATGCATGAGGTCATAGGCCCTACAATCCCTATCATCATGCCCCACCGACTTACAGAATGTGCAATACAAATTTTTGGGTGTCTGAACGTATTTCTGCATGTAATAGCACTCACTAGGGCGATGTTTGTTTCTGCATACTTCGCACCAGGGTAGTGTGACTTGATTCAAAGGGCTCGGAGCTCCAGAGGCCAAGTATTCATGAAATAAGGGACAATGCTCCTTTTCATGGCCTCCTGATTTGCATCTGACACACCAAATGTCTTCTCTTTTGTCTTTTCCCTTATCTTTCTTCGTATTGTCGACCTGTAGAGATAAACTAGTTAGTTGACTCAAGATCTGACTCATACCTGAGCTGGATTCTCCCATAGGGGCTGATTCGAGATTCATGGCGATCTCCAGCGCCTCAGCCTACGAAGCAATCTTCTACTGCATCAGAGAAACTTTGATGTGTGGTAAAAGGGCAGCAATGAACCATTCCCTTTTCTGCTCATCTGAGATCTCAAAATTCAATCGACCTGTTAAGATCTTGAATCTCTGATTGAACTCCCAAATGGGTTCGGCTACCTTCTACTTGATCTCTTTCATCTCTATAATACATTGTGACTCTGATTTAGGTTTCTTAAACTCTGCAATTAGGGAATTCTTGATCTCATTCAATGGCTTAGGTTGCGCAAGTCCTTGGACAAGTTTCATGTACGAGCTCAACGCACGATCCCTTAGAGTGGTACTGAACTGAGTTCTTTTGACAGCCTCATCGGTGACATTCTTAATGTTCCACATAGCTTCACATAGGAACCAATGTTGATCAAATATTCAGATCCATCTCCCCTGAAGATAGGGAGCCTCATCTCATCTGCCATAGATCTTCCTAGGCTTCCTAACTGAATACATGGTGGACTACTAGTGACAGTGCTCTGAACACTTTGGTAACTCTGATTACTTTGATTGCTTAATGCTACTAAAACAACAGGAGGATTAATAGTACTTACTTCAATAGTCTGCACAGTTCCTGAGGTTTCTGGCTCGTCCCGACGAAGTTCTTCATCTTCCCCTTCCTCTGCCCTAGTGGGTTCTGAATGTTCTTCATCTGTCAGATCTACCTCTTCTCCACTATAAAAACCCTCATCCCCGTAGTTCTTCTTGAACAGGTTTGCAAGATGGACTCCTCTAAATACTTTTCCACTGCGCGTATGTCCAGCTTCTGTGTCATTGTCGCTGTCCGAATTTTTGAACATTAGCCTTTTCAAGTTCGGCCAATCTACTGTATCTGCAATATGTTCTTCTCATGCAATAGCATCTTGATCCTTAACTTCATAAAATGTAAAAAATTTCCTCTGGGTCCCTTGAAAAAATATCTCTCGACTTGGCTATATGATTCTACTGTGTCAACAGCATACTCGTTGATGTACCCTCCAATGGTGCTATCGAACCAGTGATCTACTACTGTGATACAACGTTATCAACTCTCTTGACCTTCTGGATCAGCGCCGACATCCAAACCACATGAGGTCTAGATCTGATCTCAAAATGGGTATTTGCTAACCTAGCTAACCACTCATATAACTCTTGATGGATTCCTCCAAAGAATATCTCGTGTATATCGGTGAAGATATATCTCATGTTATCGGTGAAGATATATCTCCCTAACCAATCCTCTGTACTTAGATTAGGGTTCTTGTTTTGGGCTTCAGGGAAGTCCTTCTCTTAATCCTCTATCCACTTATGAATCTCTATCTTCGATGGAAACCACCTTGACATTCCCTAAAAAAGATTCTAGTCCCGGCAACAAAACCATTTGTTGGGACAGGGGCAGACCCAGGGTTCGCCTCCAAGAGCACACCAACAAGCCCTAGCTACTGGTCCTTTCAGCAACACTTGTGAGGCAGGTTCAGTCTCACCCGAAGCAGCTATGAGGGGGTTGCAGGACATGGATGTCTACAACCAAGGGGAATATCAAGTGGATTGATTATCATAACAATACAGCGTGTATATATCACTTATCAACCTAGATCTACTTCACACATCTATAGCTATGATCTAACACAACAATGCAATAACTTTATATCAATGATAAAGAACAAAGCAACAAACACACATATGACACAAGATATATGTGTTTCACCCTCTCTATAGAGATATGTCCATGGAACTGTGCTTATGATATATTAAGATAAAGCATACAGTTCTTGTCTGCTCTCTCAGCTAGCAGATATTATTTCTTCTTCTTTCTTCTTCTCCCCTTCCTGCACACCCAGCTACAGGACTTGACCTTCGCACCCAGCTGAAGATCTTACAATACCAGAAATCTCTCACACTTAGCACTTCTCTCTTACACGACAATAATTGCTCATAACCATACACTAGATCGACAACAATATCGTACCAACCCGACCCAGGTCCTTTAGACCTTTATTTATACATTACAATAGCTCACTGAAATCCTTAGGTTGAAACCTAGGTGTCAAAACCCTAGGTGTCTAAAACCCTAAGTCAACTTGATCCTCGTTTTCCGGACTTCGCCATCCTGTCTTTCCTTCCTTCTCGCGCGGTACTCCAAAGAATCCAACGATGGCATTTTCTGCTTGCTGAGTTGTCCACAATCCTTCTTCCTTGTTGATCTGTCATCCTCGATCTCCTCATCCAACAACTTGCTTTTCCTTACTTCGCTCCATCTTTCCTACTCTTTTTCTCACTTCGACCCAGTAACAGTCACTGTGTCTTCCGTGCAATTCATTTTTCGCCTTTTCTTCCTTGATCTTCGTTTGCTTCCATAACCAAGGGCCAATAGTAAGTATCTCCATCATTCTCTTCATAGCTATGGCTAGGGAATCTAGTTTAGCATCTGAAGAGGAAGTGGAAGGCTCTTCTTTAATCGTGACCCTTCTTTCGGTTCTCTGCCTGGCTCTTCTAGCTAAAAGATTTGCTTCCATGCTTATTGCACTTTTCTGCATGTCTTCCAGAGTAGCAGAATTTCTTTCCCTTAGCTAATATGACATATCAGTGTCAAATCTATCGGGGAGTTTTATTAATGCCAAACCTTGAGGAGGTTTGATATCAGCTGGAATCACATTGTAAAGATTGTTGAAATGAGTGCAGTAATCGTGCACTGTCTCTCCTTGGTTCCTTCTTTTATTCTCATATTATGACAGGATCTGGAGAGGATTTTCTTTACCTCCCATATATCGAGAAAACTTCATTGAAAATAAGCAAGGTCAACAATAGTAGTAGGATGTAGAGATTTGAACCATTTTTTAACATCCCCTGTCAGACTCTGTGAAAAAAGTCTCATTTGAACGTCGGCTTCATCTACTTCCTGCAAATCAAAATAATCATTCATTTTGTCAACGTGTTGTTGTGCGTTAAGAGGTCCAATGCCATCAAACTGAGGAAGTCTGGTTTGATAGTCCCGGAGCATGGCGTGTAAGGGAGCGGCCAACACCAAGAGAGAATATATGGCTGCCATGATAGGTGGAGGAGGTTGAACAACCACTTGTGTGATTGGAGGGGAAGTAACAGAAGTTGTGGAAGATGAAGAGCTGAGTGGAACGAAGTGAGTTGGTTTAGGTTTAACAGAAGTTGCGACAATAGTCAAGGCAGAGAGTTTGACTGACTTCTAGAAGTGAGCTTGGTATAAGGCTTGATCAAGATTTGCTACTAGATCTTTTAACTTGTTGAATTCCTGAAGAAATCGTTGATCAATGTCTGCCCTGGGAGAAAGCATTTCAGGGGTCCTGGGTTGTAGGATGGTTTGATCTAAAACTGTTTCACTTAAAAAGCTGTCAGATTTTGTTCTAAAAAGGGTTTGTTCAAAAGATATGTCAAACTCGAAATCCTAAAGGGCAACAAGTTTCTCTGGGAGAGAAGGGGACCTATGAAGAGGACTGTGACTCCTGGAACCCTCTGCAACGTTTTTCTTTCTAAGTAATTTTTCAGGATTGTCTATTGTTGTTGCAGGTTCTGGATCTGAATGAGATCTAGTGAAAACTCTTTTAGGATCCAGAATTTTAATTTTTAAGAAATTTTAAACTAATTATATACAAACTTTAACAACCTCTAAACATTATCTCTTTATAAGTTTAGATTTTGTGGTTAGTTCAGAAATAAAGTTTTCTTTGTCTAGGGAAAAGAAATCGTGGGATGAAAAGTTTGTTTAGTTCCCCAGTATGGTCGCCACTATGTTAACGCTATGTAAATTCCCAGAGGTTGTTGGGAGGTAGAAGAAATTTATCAGAGGCAACTTTATCCAACCACTTCGAAACTGGGATCTAGCCCTGCCAGTTTCAGAGAGGGATCTCTCTGTAAGATTTGAATATGTTTTAGGTTTCAAATATTAGGCTAGTTAAATAAATAAGATTGTGTTGTTTGTTTTATAAAATGGTTGAAATATGGTTTACGCATCCATTGGGCTATGGGGTCTGTTTTATAAAGTTTGAGACCAAAGAACAGATTTTATAAGGTCTTTTCACAGGGCAGGATAATGCAATTGTTGGATCCTTTAAAGTTAAGATGATGGGTAGCAGAAAAGATGAGATAATCAATTAAAATAAAGAAGCATTTAAGAATTTTTTTATCATAACATCAGAAAGATTAACACTTAGATATTTAAAAGCCAGAAACAGAGTATATGAAGATAAATTTGGCAACCTTAACTTCTTTTAAATGATCAGATATAGAAAACACATATGATTACGAAGACATAAAAACCATTTGATGAAGAGAAGTAAACATCACCAACAGTTAACACGCAGGAATCTTGTGAAACGTCCTTTTTATTACTGGTAGATCTCTTGAGAAAGATTACAGTGCTTACAGCTTGCTTGGGTGTAAAGATCAAACCTTAGTACTTCGAAGTTTGAAGTATTTATAAGAAATATAACGATCATGTCATTAATGATCAGGACGTGGTGGAGTCTAAATCTAACTAACTAGATAACAAAATACAAAAGTATAGGAACTGTTAATGATCTATTGGATTCTCCACGCTGATTTTGGGGAAGGTTGTTGGCGAGTCATCAAATTGACTTTGACTCTTCTTCATGCTGACTCAGATTGTACACCTCATCACTTACTCGATCAGAGTGCACAAATATTCCCATCTCTTTTGACTGGGAATGGTGACTTTAGTAACCTTATGTAGACTTCATCCATTTCTGTATATTTGATGAAAGTTGGCTTGGTGATGAAAATATACTTGATTTCATGCTGGATACTGAGGTCCAACTACAAAGTCTCTAGAAATTTCTTGCTTGTTATATTACCTTGTATTCCTGAAAACTTAGAGCTATCCTTTGCCACCATGGCAATCTTATGCTTGTAGTCAGATAAAGTCCTCAGCTTTTCATTTAAAACCAGTAAACTGGGAAGGCCTTTCTTCTGCAAAGCATCAATCTTGTTGAAGAATCTTTGAACTCCAATATCCATGTTCTAGGATCTCTCCTCCAATTGCAACATTAGTCCTCTCTTGGTCAGAAATTTCTTAACTTCGAGGATAGTCTCTCTCCTATCCTCAATTTCCAGACTTTCTAGCTCATCTTTAGTCTTCGAATTGAGAAACTCGATGATTTCATTTGCCTCTATGGGAATTTCTCCCAATTCTCCCTTTGTCCTGCCTACTCCTTAACACCAATTCATGTTGCTTGAACATGATCTGCACAAGTGGCCAGATTTTTGTCATGGATTTTGAGATATACATCCAAATGTTCTCCTTTACTTCTTCTAGTGTTTTGCCCACAACCGTTTGTTTTTTAAATTGTTGTATTTCCTGCTTAATTTTTTCTGAGGTGTGCCTCTCAGTGTTGTAGCTTGCCTGGAATGAGAATTTGAGTTTCTGGAGATTCTCTATTTCCTGATTCAATTTTTTAATTTATGCTTCTTGTAAGGTCATCTCTTCCATTGACTTTGCTAGAGATTCAAATGTCTCTAGAACTGTCACTGGGGAAGCTGATGGAAGTTCTGTTGTGGAAGTTGTCGGTGTTTTCATTGTGTTAACTCTTGTAAGGGGCATTGCACTCAGTGCAATGACTTCCATGGGCTCTGTCTGTTCCTTTTCCTTTACCAACATTTCCAACTCTGCTTCCATCTCTTTGATCTGTGCGTTCTACTCCATGATTAACTTCAACATTTCTTCTTTTTAGCCTTATGTCTCGGCCATCTCTTTGGCCTATGAGTCTTCAGTAGTTGGCAACTTTAATTTCTTCCTGAAGGGTGCTATGTCAGCATTCTTTTTCTTTAGCAGCTCTTCAGCTACTTTCACATTTGAGGGGTCATACCCAATTTTTAGTACCAACTCTTCCAAAGACTTGATCATGTTGCCTTTTGCAAAAGAAGACATTTTCTCCAGCTTCAATTGAGTTTGAACATTATTTAGGGAAACCTGCAACTTTGCAGCAGTTGTGGAAGCGTTTTCCAATGTTGAGAAAACTATTTCTCCAGTCTGCCTCTGTAAATCCATCTGATCAGTTGGATGTACTTCCTTGTTGTCAAATTCAAATGTTGACCTTTTGTAATCAGTGATTTCCTTTGGATGGGGCACTTGTGCCTGCAAAAATTCCATGTGCATTCTCTCTTTTTCTATATCAAAAGCAGAGAGCAACCTATGTTGTGATATGGATGTTTGCTTCCAGAATTGAGCATAGGTGTTGTTGGTCAGCATCTCATTCTTTTTCTTGATCAGTTTGTATTTCTCAAAAATACTCATCCCTGTGGATCCTTGTGGTGGTTGGGTGATCAAGGTGGTATCACTCTGCTTCTTTGATGAAGAGGTAGACATCATTTGTTGACTGCTTGAGAACAATGGTGAGTGTTCTCCCTCTGTTATTGTGGGAAAATGAGTCTCTTCTACCCTGGGTCTGTCAGGGGTATGACTGGTCCTGGGATTTTTCCTGTAAACCCGGAAATCCTCTGTTGAGACTTCAGTAACTAAAGGGGAGACTTCCTTTCAGGGCCTCTTTTCTACTGGCACCTATGGAGTAGTGGTTTGTGACACACTGGCTGAAGGAGGTTGTTGTTATGAATCTTCCAAGGTGTTCACCTCCCATTTTATCTGGTTCATGAAACATGGAAGAATGACAAAGACGGACGGGATTATCTGGGCAAACGGGTATTCGTTGGAGGCGCAGGGGATAGGTCAGCAGGCTAACGGATATGTTAGCCTATATTAATTATCCAACGGGTACCTCGGGTATGAGGTGGACAATAAAGGACGGGTGACGGGTGTGCCAGGATGATGTGGAAGGCGGTGACTGGAGGACAGATGAATGGGATATGACATGTGACGAGTGAGTGGAGGGGAAGATGTTGGCAGAGTGATGAGACGTGACTTATAAGCAGCAAGTAGTGGAGTATGACGTCATGGGACGGCGGAGGTAGTGGAGTGTGATGTCACGAGGCGGCGGCGGTATATGAATCTGGTCTGGAGGTTTACTTGGAGGGGGGGGTAGGTTGTAACCGGTTTAGAGTAGGGGGGGTCTAAGTTAACCAAAAGGTGATACGTTAAGATGGGGCCTGTCAGGGAATACCACCAACTCGAACCCCCCCCCCTCCATTAAAGGTAGAATGGTCGGGGGGTCCAATATTACCTGTCAGTCGTCGATCTGGGCACCATTCACTCAACCGTAGATCTTGGCACACTTTTTAATCATGGGGCGTGAATCATATTGCATTGCAAAAACTTACGATAGCATGGATTTATGGGTTTTTTGTGTTATTTTCTTTCATTCTGCCACCAAGGGGTTAGAATACAAATTTCTAATCATAAAAATAATGAATCTCATACAACATCATGCTTATTTTTATTGAAGGGAAGCCAACTAACCTATGTTCTAACCTATTTTACTAACACATTCAACCTAGATTAGATTGTTGGGCTAAAAATTACTCTATCCTAGGAATATTTGATCAAGTTTAAACAGTTTGATCAAATTTATTCACTAACTAACCTATCTACTTGGCTAAGATTAAACAGTTTAGCTAAGCCTTATTCATTAACCCTATCAACATAAATTCAAAAAGACTTGACCATGGTTAGACTGTATGGATCAAGCTATTTTTATTGCATGGGGTTTCTATCCTTTTATTTTTATACCCTCTTTTATCTTTTTTCTTTCTTTTTCTTTTATTTTCTTTTCTTTTCTTTGCAAATCATTTGTAGAATGAAACATTATTTGCAACCCAAAATACAGTAAAGGGATAATTTTTTAGTCACCAGTTGATCCTATGAATCATAGGGTTATAACACCATCTTTTCTTTGTCTTTTGTTTTGCAGGTTAGGGCTGCCCTTTCCCTGCTTCTGCTATGAGGGGCTCCCAAATCCAAACTGTCGTGTGTTTTGTTTAAGCTTCTGCTCAATTTTGACAGAATATCAATAGGCCATGCCCAAAGATGAGATGTCCAAAAAATCCATTTTTGTCTAGATGTATCTATGCATACCACTGCAGTACTTGAGCACCAGATGTCACTCAAAATATTTGATACCCAGCTTGGTGGACAAGGTATGGAAGACATTGGTGAACTCTAGGATTGTTTGGTCTCTTTCCTGCCGCGGTGTGGTCCATCTTGTATACAAGTCATCATAACTTCCAACAAGGTAGCATTTTTCCTTAATAGCATACCTAAAGGAATCCCAAGTGGGTGAAACTGCAAATAATGTGGATCCTTCTGTTTCATTTTTCTCATAGAAAGTCTCCCACCAATATTTTACATGGGGGATGGCCTTAAGGAGCACAAATATAATATTCTCTCTATCGAAAAAGTTGTGGACAGAAAAATAGCCTTCTAGAAGGTTTAACCATTTATCTACAGCATCCGCATATATTTTACCTTCAAATATAGGAATATCAAAATTGATATGTACCTTGAAGGGGGTGGTGCTTCCGCTTGAGGTGGATGCGTCGCTTGTCGACAGTCGTCAAAGGATTGTGTGAAGTTGTCCATTATCGTGTTCCTTTGTCGCTCAAGGGATTCCTTGAGAAACATTTTGAAAGGATATCATATCTCGTCGTCTTTATTTTCACCTGCCATGGGCGGTCTCTTGGGCGTGCCAGAGAATTTTTCCTCAATAGAAACAAGCTCGAGACCCAACTCTCTATACCTTGACCGCGTCGGGGACATGCATTAAAAAATGACAAGGAGCAGACCACTCTGATAGCACTGATCCAGATTTATGAGCGAAACGAAATGAAACCACAGATTCATAATGTTAACATAGAGACACAGTGAAAAATAATAGAGATACAGTAAAACTTGACTTCTATTAAATAAGAAATATGTTGAAAATTGTAAAATGCAAACTAAAAACAAGCATGCTAGAATGGTGCCAGCTTATCTCTAAGAAGAGATGTGATGGTTATGCTCATTCACAATAAGATGAGTACAATGAGGTTCTAAAGGCCTTTTTACAATAAGGATGAATTCAAAAACCCTAGACAACACCTAACCCTAGGATATGAAGCACCAAAAGTCATGTGGGCCCCGTTGGGGTCAGTTAGTACATTAACTTCATAGGATTGTAACTTTTGCATACGATCTATGTTTAGGGTGCATGATAGCTCATTGGAAAGGTATTGATGAGGAGATTCATTTAGGGGGATCAATTGGATCCCTTGAATATCATTGAGGTGCTTGATCATGAAAAAACGTCATTTAGGCCCTCAAACTAGCCCCAGAAGTTAAAAACTGCTAAAAATAGTAAATTGCCAAAATTGCCAAAATTACCAGAAAATTGTTTTGAACCAGTTGGAAAAGGTGGGTGGCCATAGATATCCACCTGGATCATTTCTCCCCTATGGTTGCAATTTTATCATGCACCTTTGTGATCCTCATGAGATAGTTGGTAACATTGTCAGATTTAGACATTTGCATCGATCTGAATGTATTGCTTAAGACCATCTTCATGTTCATGTTAGTGCTCAGGAATAAACCTACCAAGTCATAAAAAATATATTTGGTTGTGTTCTTCTTGTATAAGTGAGGAATTAGATGATCCTTCACGGAATCCAAGAGTACCCGCTTGGCTTTTATCTCCTTCTTCTAATGAACTTCCAAATATGTAGGATTTTTCGGTGGAGGAACTACTTTTTCGACTAACTCCCAAAGGTCATATGCCTTTAATGCCAAAGTCAATATTTCTTTCCAAGGTAGGAAGTTGGATGATCCATCCAATTTGTCTTCAACTCTCAAAGGTATCATTGCCATCCCTTTGACCTAATAAACTGCCTTGGAAATAACCTGCTATTGAAATTGCCCATGCACTGACCTATACGGCCTCTGCCCTTGTTATCTACACTAACAGCATGATTGTTACACTTGTACCTATGTTTTTTTGTGCGACCTATAACCAAATATTTGTGCTATTTGTGCGACTGTATCAAAAATACCTACATTTTCCTTGACAGTCGATCCGAATGTAGTTCGAATGTTTCTCTAAAATATGTCCTTCAATTTATTTCTGCTAGTTATGGATTTGAGATCTAGCTTCCTTTCAGATCATGCACTCTGATACCATGTTGAAATCCCTACTCCAACACCTAGGTACTTTTAATCTAGTGATTCCTTACTACAAATCAGATTAGCAACTAACAAAACAAAAACACATTGCTAAAATAGTCAACTCAAGTAAAGATAGTGGAATCAATACTGAAAACCAAAAATCTCATGCACAAGACACACATATATTCTACCCAACAACAAAGCTTATCATTCAAATAACTTCAAAGCTTACAAGGGCTCCCTTATTGGGAAAATGGATCAAATAGAAAAGAGACAAAGTACATCAAAAACCTTATTGGCTTGATCTGTTGCCAAACTTCTTGTATGATCTTGTACAACAACATTGAGAATGTTACGCTGATATCCATGATGTCCCGTGCTATCTGCACGACTGTAAAGCTGAAACTTGCACTAACTGCGCGACTGTACAAGAATACTTGCATTGTTTTGTGGCAGTTGATCCTTCTGTTGTACAATTGTTCTCTATCTTCCTCTGGCCTGGATCTCTAGATGGAATTCCTTCTCCACCTATCCAATATCTCCTTGAATCACAATCCTTCGTGATCCAACTCTCTCTGTCTCAAATCAATCTCTCTTGATCAATCTGTCAAGTGTCTTCCTCCTTCACCCTAGCCTTGCTTTTATAAAATTGAGTTACGACTTAACCCTGATATCCAAAGTGATTGATGGTTGAGATTACTTCTCACCTCACTTGAGATCAACGGATATTATTTAGTTCACTAATGCTAATTAAAGCATTTCCTTAAATAAAACTCAACTTACTAATTAAAACCACTTTACTTTAATAATTCATTTAATTAAAGTAAATTCAAGTATAGAAGGCTTTGGATGATTTCCACATATCTAGACACATAGACCTATAAGGAAATATATGTCTGATGCTACCACACATCAACACAGGCCTGGAAAACTCAATGGTGTCATGGATGCCTTGGGTAGGAAGGCACAATTGGCTAAAGTTGAGGAAGATGAGTTTCCTACACCGGATGGAAGCCAGATTCAGGTGTTGGTAGAGTTGCAAGATAATATTAAGGAGGGATTATAGGTTGATCCAAGTGTGAAGAACATTATGAAGTAAGTAGAGGGAGGGAAGATGAGGAGGTTGTTTCTTCATGATGACCTCTTTTGTTTTGGTGAGCTGATCCATGTGGATATCGTTGGCCACCCACCTATTCCACTGGCTCAAAGAGCGGTTTTCATTTTGGCAATTTTTCCTAGTTTTTTGGGTCCTAAACTTCTGGGGAAATTTTAATGCCCTAAACAACGTTTTATTGGGCACGCCACAATCACACTGTAGGATTTAGATAAAGTGTGATAGAAAATTGTGTATTCCTCAAACAGTTCTTTCCAATGAGCTATCGTGCGCCTAAAACTAAGATCATATGCAAAAGTTACGACCCTGGAAAGTTGATGTACCAACTTACCCCATCGGGGCCCACATGACTTTGGGCACTTCATCTCCTAGGGTTAGGTTTTTGAATGTTTAGGGTTTTCTAATTTATCTATTATATTAAAATTGCCTTTGGAGCCTCATTGTAACCATATTCTTGCAAATGAGCGTAGTCGTCACATCTCTTCTCGAAGATAAGTTGTCACCATTCTAGCAAGTTTGTTTCAATCTGAATTTTTATAGTTTCAACATATTCTCTTTATTAATAGAAGTCAAGTTTTACTGTA